>JARVGQ010000672.1:4059967-4069980 GCA_031762355.1 Hypsolebias martinsi | reverse complement strand
CGACCTGCGTACTCCTTCCTCCACTCTTATAGGTCACTCTATGTTCCTCCCTCTTTTGGAAATAGGTATTGACTACAACCTTAACTACAGAGTTAAGGAATTCCCAAATGGATGTAATTCAGTTTCTTATTTTACAGAAAATAGTTTAGATTCTGTGATGTCCACTGATCAGTACAAATAACATTTAGAGTTCAACAACAGTCCAGATTTAATGCGTCACTTACCTTTACATTCACATGTAATGCCATAAATTATACTTAGATTAAGCCATTTATCATTTTTCCTTTAAAAAATTGAGAAGTGCATCTTTAATTTGTAGGGATTCATTCAGTAAAACATTTTCTAGAAACAAGCTTTCTTACACTTAAAGCCACCACTTCTTCTAGTTCTTATAAAACATTTTATTTTCTTGTTGTTGTAAACTTTAGTAAACAATAAAGGTTATTACGAATGTCTGCAAATGGGAATAAATACACATACGAAACATAAGCATTTATATTTACAACAAAAATATGCTACATAAAACCTCTTGAGACCTTGCATCTTAATTAAGACCAGTTGTCCTTAAGGGGGGACTGGATTTTAAGTTTTATTACTAATTTTAAATAAAATATTTATTTACATTTTACCTCCAAAGTGAGCAAAAACAATGTTACATTTTACATTTATGAGGCTCTTCTAGTCAAAGCTTGGAACTGTCTGGTCAAGAGGGGCCAGTGAAGTGGTCACTAGGCCACTAACTTTTTTAAAGTGGTCAAGGCCCCCCCCCCACCCCCCCACACCCCAGAACCCCACTTATGGCACTTTGCCACTGTCTTAACCCTCATTGGATCCACATGGCACATCACCAGTTAAGGACCTGCCCACTCAGTCCGGTTTATGCGACCACTGTGTTTGAGGTTCCAAGCGAGCAGCTCTGAGGGGCCGACTACGATGGAAGAAGGCAGCAGCTGTTGAATGACCAGAGGAGTTACGACACCTTGCCTGCCCAGCAAAACTGCAAACTACATCTAAACCTTCACATGGTCATTGTGTTGAGGAACTGCGCCACAGGAAATGGGTGCATTTACCGTGAGATATCGGAGATGATGGTGCAAGTGGTGTGGTAAGGACCACAACAGGCACTGGCTCGAACACAAAATGACTATAGATACAGTCCCACCCACAGAGTGGGGAAACAGGTCAGCCTCCACCTGAAAAGAACTGAGTGGAGCCAGACCTTCCCAATGGCAAAGCAGCATTAGTGGTGCCCCTGGTGGACAGAACAGGTTCTTCGAGCTCATGCAAGAACAAAAAGGACTTCTATTTTTCATGCAACTACATCAGTAAGAGCAGACTCCTTAAACTCTTGTGGAGCACAAATTCAGCTTTACTCAAAAACTGGATTTGTACTACATGGTTCTTTGTTTTCGTGCCCATATTACAGGGACACTGGTATTTTTTTCCTCAAGGTTATCTAACCATCAAAACCAGCCTATGACTAATGAAACTTTTTGAAACTCAATGAATACCTGTTTTTGTTTTTAATGATTGTAAAGAATGACTGTGATTGATTTTCTACAATCGAGCAGCCCTAACATGGTGACATGGTGTACCTTAGTGAAGGTGACGGGGATGCCAGCATCCAGCTGAATGTGATCTGCCAGCTCAGTAAACTGGTGCTGCTGCTTCTGAAGAGTCTCCAGCAAACAGCTGATCTCCTGCTTGGCCAGCACAACCCTGCAGTCATCCTACAGCAGGAAAGAAGCAGCACACTTCACCAGGCATTATGGACACAATACTTTGCTAAAAGCTCAAAGAAACCCTTGACCTGTGTGTGTGTGTGTGTGTGTGTGTGTACACTGTCAAGTGTCAGACCTGTTGAAGAGTCTTCTCACAGTGCAGACAGGCAGTGGAGACCTGAGACAGCAGGATGGTCATGTCCTCCTGCTGCTGCCTCAGCCAGATCAGCCTCTCCCTGACGTGTGCGTCCACCACGCTCAGCGCCATCTCCTCCTGCCTACATAAAGTCTCATGGAGGTCAGCAAAGTAAGCTCGGACACAGGAGCGAGCGCTCTCTGCCGTGCCAGGGACCTGAAGAGCACACAGAAAACCTGTTCAGACCAAACTAAACGTTCCACCATTCAGGTTAGGAAAAGGAAGTCCCGTGATGTATCTTACGTGTTCAGTGTGTGCCATGCCTACTCCGTCTTCTACAATCTGCTCGCCACCCTCAATCTGCTGCACGATGCCCACAAGCTTCCTCGAGTACTCAGACACTTCGTCCGTGAAGGTCCGGATGCAGTGCGCCATGTCCAGGATGGATGCACGGATCTGATTGGCTTCGGTCTCAAGAAGAGCGTGCTGAAAAGATAGTTTGTCATTATCTTTTATTAGGAGGGTCTAGATAAGGATGTTGTTACCTACCTTATGTCCCTGGTGCTTGCCGTACTCCTTACACACACAACACATGAGAGGCCCAGACTGACAGGCTTCCTCTAGACAGACGAACTCGATGGCGTGGACCTGATGCTGAGGGCAGAGCATCTTTTCATGAGGCTTATCAGCCAGAGGAACCCGGCGGTGCTTGGCCAGCGTGCGGGTGGAGTGAGTGAGCTGAGAGCACTCGGCACACAAGTGGGTGGCGCACACGGTGCAGTACATGGATGCCGTGTGGCTCTCATCCTCGTCACATCGGATTATACACTGAAAATGAAGGACAGATGTGTTTGACATCAGCAGCAACAGTCTACACGACTTGACTTTCAGAAACTCTGTAGAAAGCCGTCTTACTTCGCCCATGCCTTTCAGGACATCATCAGCCATCCCTGACTGGTTGGTGGCTCCATTCTGGAGCCGCTCCAAGAGTTCAAGTAGAGCAAAGTTCTTCTTCAAACCCCAAACACCAGAGTCCCCTGAGCAGAAGGGAAAAGACCACTTAAAGAGGAACATACCCCACGGTGAAACGGTAGCTCTGCCCCGAGACGAGATTCAAAAACTGCAAAGTGGGCGTGCCGCGAGACACCGCCGAAAGGAGGGGGAGGTGGAATCACAAGACTGAGCTAATAATAAATATACACTGTACTGCCAACCTGGAACTGATGTCGATCAAATCTCACAATGCTAATGCTATGTTGCTATCGCTAATCCAACACCGCCCTCTGCAGGGGAGAGGCTCTGCTTGAACCACTTTTATACTCATGCAGCAGAGGATGTGACGACAGGGTGTACAAGACACGTCAGAGTGAACAGTCGTTTGATCAATAAGAAAATTAGGCTGCAGTAACACAGTTCAACCCATAGGATTAGTGAAAACACGTTTTTAGACCAAATATTGCCGATTTTAACAAATACCACAAAAACATGAAAATTAACACAGACATAGTGCTGTACAACTTTTTACACACATTCTAGTGAGTTTATCAGCTAAAAAAAGTTAATTTTGGGGTAAGTTCCTCTTTAAAAAGGACTAAGATACCACATAAACTACAGAAATTATAAGTTCCGTCAACAAGCAGTGTGAACTCTGAGTACTGAACTGACGTTGCTGAAAAGAATTGTTAACAGTAAAAATGCAAAACTCAAGCTAAAAGCTAGGGTAGCAAAATGCTACCTCAAAGCTAAAAGTAGAATAATGGTGGCTAAAGTTTAAAAGTATAAAAGGCTAGCTAAAAGTTTAATGTAGTAAAACTATAGAGGCTAGCCTGTATAAATAAAGGTTGAATGAAAAAAAAATAGATACAATTAGCTGAAAAGTAGCATAAGAAGACAAAAATAGAGCAAGTATCCTGAAATAGATGTTAAAGTCAACAATGTTTGAAGGAACTGAATTAATTTTTATGAGGAAAATGTAAACTAGAAAAAATGTGCATTTCTGCACTGCTAAGCATTACCGGTAACTGAAAATCTGTAAGATGAAACTAAAAGAACAAAAAGCAAACACGGTTTTCAAATAAACAAAAGAATGCACGAAAAAAATGAAATTTGTAAGAAAAGAAAAAAAAGGCAGGAAAAAGTTTAAATGAAAAACATAACAAAAAACAAGAAAATGGTAGTTAAGAGCAAGAAGTAGCAAATATTAACTCTCACGGTTTTTGGTAAAAACATTGTGCAAATCACCGTGAAGAACTATTCCTGACTGACATATTTTTGGTGTTTTATTTTGCATGTTGTTTCTCAAATCCGTACGATGATACAGAGTAAAAGTTTTACCAGGACGTTAATGGGGGGCTTCAACGCCTGTGCACTGGCACCATTACATTTTATTTCATATCATTTAGCTCTTCTGCTTCACCATTAAGTCTTTGAGAAAATCCACATTATGTTAGGATCTTGTAACAGTATGAACCCCCTCCACTCACCCAGCTCGGTGACCTGTCTGTCAAAGGGGCAGCGGATGGCTCGGCCGTGGAGGGGCAGCCGGGTGAGGCAGTCGTGGCACACGGTGTGACCGCAGAGCAAAAGGCGGGGGACCTTGTCTCCTTGGAGAGAGAAGACGTCCTCACACACACCACACTCCAGCACCTGAAAGTGACAGCACGGACATGAGCCACTGATGGAAGAGGACTCCTGCAGTGCAGGAGGGATGCAGGACTCAGATGATCATGACATGACAATAAGATGCTCTGCAAGGACAGAACATATGATGAGTGCATCTGATTAACCCCAAACAGCCTCGACTACTTTACCTTTGAGGGTCATTTTAGGTTAAACAAATGCATCAAGGAGAGTCTCCCTTTCACAATGAATCGACTTTTAATTGCTGAGCTTTACTTTCAAACAACTGCACGAATCCAAAACTAGTGCAAAAACGCCAACTAGCCATGGTGATACCAGCTAGCATGCAGCAGGCTCACATTTCAACACCACAGATTTTATTCTGTAGATAAAAATTTCCCCTAAAATAAATGAAGTGAAGTTTTAGTGGGAGGACATGTTCACATAATTCGTATAAAACCTACATCTGGCATAAAGTACTAGCATCAACGCAAACAACTTAGCTTCCAAAAGGTGAGCCTGAACCTGTATTCGAGTTTCACCAAAACAAAACAAAGAAGTAACTCCCAGCCATCACATTTCAGCTGTTACTCTCCGTGACATTTCAACAACCTTCACGGTGCTTGCATTCGCTGCCCGCCCGTGCCGGAGAGCCGACTCCATCGTCGCTACAGCGCCCTGCTTGTTTATTCCTGCTGCTGCAGCGGCCATTCTCAGACGGAGCAGAGAACAGCGCATGCGCAAGAGGACAATCCCCCCGGCCACTTCCGCCGTCGTTTGCTAGTTCCACTAGCGTCCCCTCAGAAATCATAAAAACATATATTTACATGATATCTATGAGCGTCCCTCCCAAAGTCTGCATTTATTTTAATTCGTGTCTCAAGTTTTAATGTTAAATGTTTTGATATATTTTCTGTTTTCAAATATAAATGTTGTTAAATAAAATCACTTCATTTTCGCCACTATGAAGTTATCATCACAAGATCATGCTGTTTTAAAATTATGACAAAATGTAATTATTATGGTCAATGTCCTGCAAGTAGAAAAAAATCTAACAAGGTTAAGTCAGGTCATCTGGATTTATTTTTCTTTGTTGAAACGTTTAATCTTTTATCCAAGACTTGTTCAGTCTGAAACCCTGGAGAAAACTCAGTCTTATAAATACTGTAGCTCCTTGTTGTAGTGGACCAACCCGTCTGCTGCTGACAGTCAGAACTAGTTGTTCACATGCAAAATGAGGACCATCAGCCTAACAGATCGTTGGAGCCCGAACTATGTCATGGTGGACCAACCAGTCTGTAATTGTGATTTGATGGTTTTACAGAATCTTTTAAGGTCATAGATCTTTGGAGGTCTGTGATTTGAAGTACCATATTTTTTGCTGTGTAAGTCGCAAGTTTTTCTTGTGCATTAATTAGCATGGCTGCGACTTATACAGCAAAGCGATGTATTTATGTTTTGTCTTCCATATTTATAACCCAATTTTTGGCTGAGATCTGATGAGTTCATTCATTCTGACATAGAAAATATTGAACACTTCCATTTTTAGCCACTGGAGGGCCATCGACTAATTTGGCAAGCCAAGTGTTTCATTAAAAGGTAAAAGTGACTATTAATGAGACATTTGACTTGCCATACCAAGCCACCTTCACCTCGCTAAGGAACTCCCGGAGCAAACGTCAAATCAACTGCATTTCGTCACACTACCCAGATGAAATGCAGCTGATTTGACCATTAAAGTTCATTTATTAAGGAAAAATTCAACTAAGACACACCTTTACTATAATGTCGAGCAAACAAATAATTATTTTTAGATGGTTATCTTGTTAAATATTTAAAAAAGCACAGCGAGTCCTCCCTCTTTGCGCTCGCGCAACCGCAAATCGTCTTTTGAAATGCAGCTGATTTGACCGTCAAAGTGCATTTATAAAGGAAAAGTTAAACTCAGACACACCTTTGCTATAATTTCTAGCAAACAACTGTTTTTAAATGTTAATCTTGTTAAATTCTTGTTAAAGTCCTCCTGTGCATGCTCCCACGGCCGTCATTTGGCAGCCAATCGATTTTTGGCACAACACTGGCCCACATTTCTGGCTTGTCAGCGGTGACGCGTAACAAACGTGACACGTCAGCGGAGACGCATAATAGATGTGACGCGTACGACGAAGCTACTTTTTTTCCCCACTTCAGTAGACATTGTACTGGTGCGACTTATACAGCGGTCCAAGTACAGTATTTACGTTTTGCAGATTTGACGGAAGCTGTGTCCACAGCTGTTGAAAATGCAACCAACCAGTGTCTGAGCCAGAATGTCTGGCTGTAGCCCAAAGCTGCTCTCTCATGTGTATGAGGTCAGTTAACTCAGGAGTAAACCAGGGCTGACGCGTCCTTTTATTCTGAACTGGAGAAAGGGGGCATGCTTATTTATGTAGCAGTATAGAAATATACTGTAGGTAGCTAAAGAGAAGTCACTTCTGGTTCATTGAGGTGGGTGGGGTATAAAAGGAGACGGCAATTCATTCTGGCACTTTGTTTCCTCTTTGCGCTCTCGCTATGTGGCTCACAACCCGTGTGGGGTTTGGTTGCGGTTGAGCTGCAGATCACAGGTGTGGTGCGCGCTGTTCTGGCCTTCGTTGTGGTGAACACCAGCTTGCTGCTTTCCTCCTGTTCCCTCCGTCTCTGTGTGTGTGTGTCAGCAGGTCTTTGTCCGACCTCTGGCCAGATGATTCTGGACCACTGCTGTTTTCTTTCTCCGGTTTTCTGCAATTAATTGTTTCTGGATGCCAGTGGCTATTTCTCTGGCTTTCTGCACATTTTTCTTTTTATAAAATTTACTTTTTATTTATCCAGGTAGTCTCACTAGTCACGAGAACTCATTTTCAAGAGAGACCTGTTTTGGGAGCAGATGGTGGGGGTTAAGGGCTTGCTCAGGGCTCTAGAGTGGGGCGACTGAGGGTGGAGGCAGGTGTGGGTGTTTCACCTTTTCCACCCACATTTTGATGTTGACTGCACTGGGAGTTGAACCTGCGACTTTCTGATCACAAGCCCATCTTCTATAACCTCTGTGCCACCACTCTTCTGAACATGCTGATGTTTGGTGCGCAGTCTCTGAGCGCCTGGCTCGTGTCTTACTGTGGCGTGGTGAATTAGCCACACCTGGTTTTGGATATTAACTTCTGAATTGAGTATTTGATTTAAGTTTCATTGTTTTCTCTAAGTAGTTTTCTTATTTTGTCTGTTTACAGCCCATTTAATTTACTGTGAATTAACTTTATATATAATTTAGACAATTGTTTGGGCTGGCATTTATTTATTTTTGGGTGGTTATTTGGTGCATTTTTTTATTATGATGTAATCTGCTTATGTCTGTGTTCTTTTTGTTTATATTTAGTTTAGGGTTTGTGATCTTTGCTAATTTTATTATTTATTTTCCAGTCTCTGAGGTCCGGTGGTGTGCTGGTTTGGTCTTATACTAATGTAGAGGGAAATAAAATAACAGACACCCTGGTAAAACAAGTAATCAAGAGAAAGTCCATAGAACAACAAGGCCTATTGAGCAAATCTGAAATTAAACCTTTAATCAGGAAATATATGCAAACATCATGGCAGGAGCACTGGGATTTACAGGAAACCAGAAGACATTTCTACAAAAAAATGTTGGGTTAGGAAGGAAAGCAAGATGGAATAGAAAAGAAGAAAATGTAATCACTTGACTCACAATATACACTCAGGTCTCAACCACACTTTGTATAATATAGGCATCCAACAGGAAAATGCACATACAGTATTGTAAAATTTACAATACAGGTATGTGCATTTACAGTGTAAACAGACAGAAACCGTGGATTATGTCTTCACATTTTCTGGGCTCTTGGAAGATAAATCAGCCAACACATACAGTAAAGTTGTTATGTTGTACCGAGTGGAGCTCATTAATATTATGCGATTTACAAGGCACACCGGCTCAGAGATCTTACAAAAATACTTAGAACATCTGAGACAGGCTTGAAAATTTAGAAAGCAATTTATTAATTTCCATTTTTATTTATAAATACTTTATTCAAGGATACTTTTTAAACACTTTTTCTTATGGAATAAGTCTGTGGAATAGTTTAGAAAATAATATCAAAGCTGAAGAATCTTTGACCTTGTTTAAGAAAATGATTAAAATAATGTTTTTGGAAAAATACATCTAATTGGTTAGTATCAAATAATAATAATATTAAAAAAAATTGGTAAAGTGCGATGAGTTACTTTGTGTAGTTTTTCTTTATTTTATGGATTATTCTGTTTGAAAAAAATTGTTTGAGTTGATTGTAAAGAAGGGGCAGACAAAATAAGATTTTATCTTCTTGTGCTTCCTTTCATTTCATATACCTTTTTCTTTCATCATGTTGTTGTAAATAGTATTCTGTGCTTTTTAAACTTGAAATGAATAAATTACAAACAAACAAACAGACTTTTTTACTTGTGTTCAACACTACTCATCTAAATTATGTTTCTCACAATGCTTGAGGATAATAAGGTGTGGGGTTTTAAAGACATTTTAACTTTAATGCACCTGAACACACAGCATCTCTTACACCTGCAGCGTCTTACAGCATCACAGCTACTGCTAAGCTAAGATGCTACAGACGAAGCGCTCCACTTCTCTCAAGTGTCCTCCTAACATGAATATATGTTTATGATCAACGCCCCGGTCAACAACTGCCCATGTTACACCATATTCTGTGACCATCATATATTGTGACCATAGGGGGCGCTGTTGCATTTTTACATCATACTTTGCAATAAACAATAAACACTGTCATATTTTGTGACCGTCTATATTTCCATCATAATCATGATTTTAGTGGGCAGATGTTAATTTTTTATTCTTTGGAGGAAGGAGGCTGACTCTCTCCTTCCTCGAAAGAATAAAAAGTAAAATCTGACCACTAATATCATGACTATTATGGAAATATAGACGTCACAGAATATGATACCATTACCAGATATTGTGACCACAGTAACTTATACAAAAACATTAAATACTTGAGCCAAACTTTTCTGCTGACTACTTCCTCTAAGGAATAAAAAAGTAACATCTGACCACTAATATCATGACTATTGTGAAAATATAGATGGTCACAGAATACGATAGTGTCTATCAGGTGTTGCAAAGTATGGTGTAAAAATGCAACAGTGCACCCCCCTACGGTCACAATATATGATGGTCACAGAATATCGTGTACCTGCACTAAGCTTGCTAAACTGGCGAGCAACACAGAAGTGTCTCCACCTCCTACACCTGTGAGCGCCCCCTACCGAGGCAGGAGGAGATGCAGAACAGAAACAATGCAGGCTGGTGGAGAGTTGAAGGTAACTAGGAAAACCTGGAGTGGATTTGTAGAGGTTTGAGTACTGTACAGGTGGTCCTCGACCTACGGCTCCCTCGACCTGCGGCGCTCCGGACTTACAAACGGCACCCGATGACGTCATCCAGCAGCATACGGCACTATTTTTCAGAAAATTTCACTAATTTCCGGGTTTTTTTT
>JARVGQ010000672.1:3734842-3746114 GCA_031762355.1 Hypsolebias martinsi | reverse complement strand
GGAAATAGAAATAAAAAATTGGTACTTCAGTTAGTCTTGAATGAAAAATACCCCATGTTTAAAAGTATAAACATTGTATTAATACTATTAAAGAACAGGTCTTAAGTATTTATGTTACACAAATATTTCCATTGCATTAAAAAAGACAAACTGAAGAAAATTATTTAATAAATGCTCATCCACTCCATTGATTTTAGTCAAATAAAAAAATTGCACTTCAGATATTTTCCACTCACGTAGTTCTTATATTGCTGCTGAATTTCCCTGTATGTTTTTTTCTAACATGTTTAGCTCTGTTTAGTTATTTAATGCTTGAAATATAGATCATGTGACACCATGAGTGTGAAGTGAGTAGGCAGAGCTCAAAGTATCACTAATGAATAGACACTGGTCCCCAAAATACAGCATAGCAGCTTCTGTCAACAAGGTCCTGCTTACTTCAAGTCCCAACACTGAAAGAAGGAGGGGACACTTGGTCTGTAATGAAACCAGCTACACTTTAAATGAAGTATGGTCAGAGGAGCCTCCCCTCAGTGGTATTGAATTTTAAGGTGATGTATTTGTGTCCCTTGAGACAGCAAGCATCTACTGCAGTCTGTGTTCAAACCACAAAAAAGAGATTATAACTGGATCTGTAGACATTTTTAGTATGGAGTGTTTGTGGATCTTACTTTTGTCTCTCTGCAGCTCATCCTTGGACACAGCATCTGCACAACTATCAAAATATTTCTGAAGCGTGTCCACCTGCTTGCACAAAATGTCTCTGAACGTCTCCATCTCTGCCAGCTTCTCCTTCAGGCTGTGACCCTTCTGAAGGAACAAGAAGGCTTTAGTCAACTTTTTCCTTCAACAACTGTGGTAAATGGTAAATGGACTGTACTTGTATAGCGCCTTTCTATTTGATCAAGACACTCAAAGAGCTTTACAACACAATTTGTGCCTCATTTATCCATTCATGCAGCAGCACTCTACTAGATCTCTACAAAGATTAATCAGAGCTTTGGATCACATTCACACACAGATGGGACACATCAGAGGCAGAGGGGTTCAGTGTCTTGCTCAGGGACACTTCAACATGTGACTGCTGGTGGAATTGAACCCCCAAATCTCCTATTGAAGGACTGCGCTAACCACTCAGCCACAGCTGCCCCTAACCTTACTATGTAACCTTTTCTGTATGCACCTTATTCCTGAGGGCTCTACAGTATAAATGATTACAGGTACACATTATGTTTCCTGTCAGACACAGGAAGTAGCAGGATAACTATGGTAGCAGAGCATGGACCACGGTTTATTTGAAAGTAATTTGCATTCAGTTTAGCAGATAAAACTCTGTTTTTGTTTTGATTACATTTATTTAACAACCATAAAGTTTACCATGCTTAGTTCAGGTACCAGTTGTGTTCACGGCTGCAAGAACATCCAGACCAAACTAAATCAGTGGCTACAACAACAGAGTTTTGAGCACGGACCCAAAACAAAAAGAGTGTGAAAAGAGGTATAGTTTCCATCTCGTACCTATAGATTAGGAATTAAGAAGAATGTGGCTGAAAATGTGAACTTGAAGAGACCACCCAAAACTCTGTATGTGAGCTCATTTAACTTTGTTGACAAACGGCCGACGGAGGAAAACCTGCATCCTACTTTGTGTCTGAACTTCAATAAACCACCAGAGAAGAGACGCCAGATCCTCAGAAGGATTGAAAACAGTGACAAGAATATCAGGTATGATTTCAAGCGTATAGAGGTCACAGCTCTATAGTATTTGTTCGTCTTCATGATTACGATTTTCTCTGTAGTTAACCCATGGAGGACGTAACTGGCTGGGCTCTATGTCTGCTCTAAGATAAATAAGACTATGTCCCACCTCTTTTAACAAAACACCACCGACCTTATTACTGTGTAGATACTGATACTCCTCAGAGCTATTCAGGTTGTTCATCTCTTCAACGTTGGAAGAACTGAGTCAATGAAGTAGCTAAATATGCTAATAGTCGTAGCTAAATATGCTAATAGTCATAGCTAAATATGCTAGTAGTCGTAGGTAAATATGCTAATAGTCGTAGTTAAATATGCTAATAGTTGTAGGTAAATATGCTAATAGTTGTAGCTAAATATGCAAATAGTCGTAGCTAAATATGCTAATAGTCGTAGGTAAATATGCTAATAGTCGTAGGTAAATATGCTAATAGTCATAGCTAAATATGCTAATAGTCGTAGGTAAATTTGCTAATAGTTGTAGCTAAATATGCTAATAGTCATAGCTAAATATGCTAATAGTTGTAGGTAAATATGCTAATAGTTGCATTATGCTAAAATATGCTAATAGTCGTAGGTAAATATGCTAATAGTCGTAGCTAAATATGCTAATAGTCGTAGGTAAATATGCAAATAGTCGTAGGTAAATATGCTAATAGTCGTAGGTAAATATGCTAATAGTCATAGGTAAATATGCTAATAGTCGTAGCTAAATATGCTAATAGTCGTAGCTAAATATGCTAATAGTCGTAGCTAAATATGCTAATAGCCCTGAAGTGAAAAAACTTACCTTGAAGGAGGATGTGGAGGTGGCAGAGAAGCTGCTGGTGGCTGATGTGAGCGACAGCATGGAGCCGTGTCTCCGCAGGCTGGACTCGGAGCCATATCCAGAGTCGGCCTGTGGAATAGGTTGCAGGTGTGTTGGTACATTAAAGTGTTTTATCAAAGAATAAATTCTACAGCACAGTGTTTGAAACAGATGAACTGAAGACACTCCTGTTTAAATGATCAATAACTCTGGTTTTCTCTTTTTTGTATGTCCACACACAACCAAACATTGAAACATTTTGTATGATATATAGTGCATTTTCTTTATAATGATCAAATATTATGCTTCTTTTAAGTTTGTGTTACATCTAACGACAGGCTTCATGTAGTTTTGACACAGGAAACAGTTAAATCCACATAAGCAGAACTTCCTGTAAACCTGACCAGTTCCCCTTTTCTTCACACAACAGCCTGGCTCTGAAACTGATGGTCCTGACAGCTGAATGGGAAGTTCAGCTGCTTCAAACAGAGGCTCTTTTGATAAAAATAATAATAATAATAATAACATGGAAGTGATTTTTGTATTTAGAATCAAAGAAGGAAAAGCTGATTGTAGCAGTTCTCTAGTCTTTTAGGCATTGTGTTAATAAAACAACTGTAACAGAATGAAAACAAGACACTGAACAAACATTAGCCAATTTATCACATCATTAATTATAAAATTCTAGTGTGGTCATTTTCAGAAACCCACTAGGAAATTAAACATTAGAAAAAGAACGTGTTGTTTTTCAAACATTAACTACGTTATAAGACTTTAAATCAGGCACGCTTCAAAAATATGATGTAATTTAGAGAACAGTGAGAATTAAAACGTCATTAAAAAGTGAATAAATGTTAGAAGTGAAGGAAAATATAGTTATTACAAGAGAAAATTCAGAGTTAAATCTAAATATCTAACAAACTGTTCACATTTATACAAACTGGATTCCAAAAAAGTTGGGACACAGACTGATGGACAAAAGGACAGATGGACAGACTGATGGAGAAGTCTTCTGCTTGTAACAGCTGCAGTCCTCTAGACTACACTGAGGAGACACAGACGTGTCCCTTTAAAAGATGTTTTCAGTTTGTGTCACCAGGGTGCGTGTGACAGTGCACACTGTGATGTGGAGGGACTGAGGTAACTGTGGGTCATTGACCATGAGTGCCTTCTGCTGTGATAACGAGGACGTCAGTCACTGCTGAAGGCTGTTAGCCAGCAAACTGCATGCAGCTTGTGACTGTTTATGTGAGCGATGCTTAATTTGTTGGATAGAAGGAAAAATATGAGATCATGAAAACTGTTTGTTACAGCTGTAGAGAACAGAAACTAATGCAGGACTAAAAGTCATCAGGTGCTGTGTGTACAGTCTCAATGGACGTGTTTACACAATGCACATCAAGGAAATATGTGACAAGAAGGTCTTAAAGTGAGGGTCCTAATAAAAGCCAGATAAACACAGCTGCAATCCCACTTTAGATGAGTCATGAAATAATCCTGCTAAAGACAAGGAGGAAACATCAGGTCTTCAGACTTTTATCCTGTTTCCTATTAGAAATGAGAGACTCAGCAGTCTTTCATGGCAGAGTTTCAGCCTCGGATCATCCTTTGTTCAGAAATGACAACTACAGACATTTTGGTGAAATCTTGAAAAAACTTTCGGCACAGTCTCATGAAATACACTGTCTGGCCCCCAAAAATAGGTCACACACATATTTCGTTGGACCGTCTTTAGCTTTGATTACAAAGATCACGATCATTCAGGATTTTTTTCCGGCCACATTTCTTCCTCAGAGACGATGGGTCTCCACCATCTTTCCAGTTTTTAATAATGTGTTGGACAGTTCTTAACACAATTTTAGTAGTTTCTACAATCTCCTTAGATGTTTTCGCTGCTTGATGTCAATGTTTTGACCCTTCTCAAACAGACTGACATCTTTTCCATGACCACACGATGTGTCTTTCAACATGGTTGTTTCAGAAATGAGAAGCAACTCATTGCACCAGTTGGGGTTAAATAACCTGTTGCCAGATGAAATCGCCCACGCAGTAATTATCCAATAGGAGGCTCACACCTCTTTGCTTAGGTACAAGCAGGTGGCCACTTTTTGGGGGGCCAGGCAGTGTATTGCAAGATGTCACGCTCAGTATGTGGATGGGCTGTGAATGACAACTATACATTTTAGCTCAATGTCTGCCTGAGTTGTAGTCATTTTTGTGTGCTTTATTTTAGACCAGTTTAATCAGTTGTGCATCCAGTGATGATTTAATGCAACTTTCTAAAACATTTCCAGTTTCATGGGATTTTGCTAACAGACACACAAATAACAATATCATTTGGTCTTGTACATCTTAAATTCCTAACAGAGATGACTGAATCATTAGTTGTGAGTAATGTGGTTTAGGAGGGAAGTGAGCCAGTTTCAGTGGTGACTCATGTGCGCACAAGATTCTCCGCTGCTCTTGAGTCACTAGTGCTCGGATTAGTAGGGAGGGGTCAGGACAGGCAAGGATTTCCAACACCCCCCCCCCCACACACACACACACACAAACGCATGTTTTCTGAGACAGTGTGGAGGTGTGGTGAACTCCAGACAGACGGTGTGTTCAGGGTTAGGTTAGGCCTGTAGTTATTTTGAGCCATACCAGTTGTGATGAAATCAGTCTTGGTTTGCACTGATCTGTTTGGAATGAATGTGGATCTGACTGATCTGGACTGAATATGAATTAAACCTGCATTTTGTGACACATTGTAAATACACAGACTTAAATTTAGTTCAAGTACAAAAATAAAATGAATGATCATATTTCAAAAAACTTAGGTTGATGTGAAAAATGTAAATAAAAACATACTGTAATGATTTTCAACTCTCATAATCCCATATTTGATTCACAATGGGACAATAATGGGACTAACATATTTAAATAAAGGTTGAATGAAAAATAAACATATAAAATGTTTAAATTAAGAAACTATTATTTTTAGAGGAAAACAGAAGGTAATTCTAAATTTTACAGCAGCAACACATCTGAAGGGACAGAGGCATCAAAAGGTCATGAAGGTACTGTAAGTGGACAAACAAGGATCAGCTGGAGGAGCATTCTGAACTCACTGGGTTAATTGGCAACAAGTCAAGAAGAGGACGGGGCACAAATGTAACTTTACAGAAAAGTACACACAGGTTTTAGAATGTGCTCCCATTCAAACACAGTCTTTTTCAGGGAAGGCCTTGCACATTTGGCAATTCTAAACCATTTACTCCGTCAGCATGAGCCTTTAGAGACGAGTCCAGGTTCAGCAGTCCAGACCTCTTACCAACAGAAAATATTTGATGCATCATGAAACAACAGATCCAGCAATAAAGACCGGGACTGTTGAACAGCTAGACAAGAATAGGACAAGTCCCTCAAAAATTTGAGCCGCTGGTCTCGTCAGTTTCTAGACGTGGTGCTCAGCTGTAAATAACTGTCCAAAATGAGATTGCCGCTTCATCAAACTCAAAATTACCTTCATTAAAAAAAGTCAAATGTCTTAGTTTTAACAACTGAACTGATTACTATGTCCCATTATAAATAAAATATGAGTTCATAAGTTTAGAAAACAATGCAATTATTTTATGTACATTTTACACAACATCCCAACTGTTCTGGATTTGGGGCTGTAAAGGATGTTTGGTCAGATGTGAAAGTGACAAGATCCATCTCAGACAGTCTTGATACTCTTAACCCAGTGGTCAATAAAAATAAATACAACCTGCTTTCTTTATCCACGGCACAAAAACACAAGGGGTGTGTTTTTTTCTTTACATATTCAATATGTTTTTATACTGAAGGTAAAAAAAAAACGTTACTATGCTAATATTAATTTTTTTAAAGACCTCTGACTCTGGTCCAGGGCTGGTAACATCACTTGCAGGACACGTTATGACCTCACACCAGTCAGTCTGCAACACTAAACCCTTTAAGATGTAAAAAGTCATGCTTGTGTTGTAGAATTTACGTATGCAGGCACATTTGATCACAGTCACACAAGCATGCTACAAGAGAACTTTTACAGTCCTACAAAGTTGCCAACAAACGCACCAATGGTAGTGGGATGATTACTGTTCCCTGGACTCCTCCCTTCTCTGTCTTCTCCTTTTTGATACTCTAACAGAAACACACATGCATAAAATAAACATGCACATTCCCCAAATCACCTATGAAAGAGGTATCAATAATTTGTTGTGAACATGACAAGAATGTGAGGTAGTATTGAGACCAGCAGTTTACAAACTGCTGTGATACAGTGCGACTTACCCTGTGCAGCTCAATGGAGTCAATCCACTGGTTTCTGTGTTCTGGGTCCTGTGCTCTCAGGTACCAGACGCTGTCATTCACACTTATGTCCAGCCGGCACTCATCAAACTCATGAGGCTAAATGATATACATAGAAAAAACAGCACCCAGAACAAAAAATGGGTTAATTATAATTAGCATGTGTCATTCTGTTAAATGAGGCCAGTTAATAAGGCCAGACTAAAATGACTTTTGTTATACACATTATACAAATGACTTTAAACACATGAAATACAGTCTACAAGACTTCTATGTTTGAAGTAATCTGAACTCAGCTGTTCACAGCATCCAGACATTTTTCAGCCAGCCACTGAGAAAATGTACAGAAGATTAAATGGTAAATGGAATGTACCTGTATAGTGCCTCTCATCAAGATACTCAAGGTGCTTTACACTTTATCTGTGCTCTCATATACCCATTCATACAGCACTCTACTATATACAGTATTTGCAAAGATTAATCAGAGCTTTAGAGCACATTCATACACCGATGGGACACACATCGGAAGTAATGAGGGGTTCAGTGTCTTGCCCAGAGACACCTCAACATGTGACTGCTGGTGGAATTGAACCCCCAACTCTTGCATTGAAGGACAACTGCTCTAACCATTCAGCCACAGTTGCCCCTGATTAGTGGATAAGAAGATGTGCAAAAGAAGTTCGAAATATTTTTGCTGCTTTATTAACAAATGAGTGATCGTATTTTTGGTAAGTTTTAACACTTTGTACCCTTTTTCCTTGACCTGTTACTTTTCACTTTCATCTGATTGTTGTAGATAAGTTTATATACACATGGTCTCGAAAAAATCTTAGCTGCTGTATGCTTTATTAAGCATGTTATAAACAAACAGGGATTCCTTGCAGGGCTTTCTGAATCACATCCTGCATTCTGTTTTGAAGACTTACACATTCCTGATCCTGTGTGTACAAATATGGGTTTAGTTTCATCAAATGTGCTTTTATTGGCTTAAGAACATTTGCAAAAACACCACAGTTTGTTTTTTTTCTGTTCAAGAGAGCGGGGTAAAATGTTCATCGTCTATTCATCCACCCATCATCTTGTTCTGGAGTCAGGTTTTGAGCGCAGTAGCTTAAGCCAAGAGGTCCAGACATCTCTTTCCACAGTCATCTCTTCCAGCTCTTCTGGGAGTACTCCAAGGTATCCCGAGACTAGCCAAGAGACATACAGTGTCTCTCCAGAGTGTCCTGGGTCTTCCCCAGGGTCTCCTCCCAGTTGGCATACCCAGAACACCTCCCTAGGGTATGTGTCCAGGGGCCAGCCTTACCGGGTGTCTGAATCACCTCAACTGACTCCTCTCAATGTGCGGTGGTGCAGTGGCTCTAATCCAAGTCTCTCCAGGATAACTGCATTTCTCACCCTCTCTCTAAGGGGGAGCCCAGAGAGCTGCAGAGAAAACTCATTTGGACCGCCTGTATTTACGATCTTGTTCTTTTGGTCACTACCCAGAGTTAATGACCATAGCTGAGGGAAGGACCATAGAATGACCGATAAACAGAGTTTCTATGGAATCTCACTCCCATCTGAGGCAGCTGTGGCTGAGTGGTTAGAGTGGTCATCCTCCAGTGGGAGAGTTGGGGGTTCAATTTCACCATCAGTCACATGCTGACGTGTCCCTGGGCAAGACATTGAACCCCTCATTGCCTCCGATGTGTGTCCCATCAGTGTATGAATGTACTGTATTGATTAGTCTCTTCAGATTAGATTAGCTTTGGAAAAAGCTACTAGTGCTGTATGAATATGTGTGTAGATGGGTAAATGAGAGCACAGATTGTACTGTAAAGCGCTTTGGTATGTTTATTAGATAGAAAGGCGCTATACAAATACAGTACATTCCATTTACCACTTACCAACTATGAGAGACAGTCCACCCTTTTCTGACTGAGAAACATGGCCTCAAATTTGAAAGTGCTGATCATCCTCTCAGCCACTTAATACTCGACTGCAAACTGCTCATGTGAGAGCTGAAGATCACGGCATAATGTCTACAACAGGATCATATCATCTGAAAACTGCAGAGAAAGAATCCTGAGACCATCAGACTGGACTCTCTCCATTCACTGGCTGCTCCCAGAAATTACGTTCATAGAAGTTATTGAGAATTAATGATGGCAGGCACCCATGGTAGAATCCAACTCCCAGCTTGAAGGAGTCCAATTTACTACCGGCAATGTGAACCTAACTCTTACACCGCTTGTACAGGGACTGAATGGCCTATAGCAAAAGACCCCCAATCCCACACTCACAGAGCACCCCGCAGAGTGTACCCTGAGGAAAGTGGACAAATGCCTTCTCCAGGTCTACAAAACACATAAAGGTTAAGGGCTAGCTAAGATAGGCAAATTTCCATGCCACCTCGAGAACCATAGTGAAGGTAAAGAATTGGTCCAGTGTTCCAAGGCTGGGACAGAACTTGCATTGTTCAACCTGAATTTAGGTTCAACCATTGATCAGACTCTCTTCTCCAACACCTCTGACTAGACCTGATCAGGGAGGCTAAGGAGAATGATGCCACTGTTATTGGAGCACATCCACCTGTTCCGCTTTTTTCCACTAACGACCTTGTAGCCACAGCAATCTGAATAAAAATTGCTCTATTTAAGATAATCTGTGTACTTTAGAAATAGAAAAGCCACAGAGGAAAGTCCTATAGGCAAATCAGAAACAGTTGGTCTTTTAAAGCTTTTTGCAAAAACAAATGCATTCCTAATAGCCATCTAGGAAGTACTGTACACTCAAAGCACTGTGTATTTGCTTTAAAGCAGAGTCTATGTGTTTCTGTGCTGTGAGATACTGAAATGTACTCCAGTAAGTTAAATGTGGATGGTCAAGGCAAGCCAAGGTGAGTATAATGTGGGCAACGGTGGGCAACACAATAATATGCAGAGCCTAAAATAGTTTTGCAAGTTGTGTGTATAAAAACAGACTGATTTTTACAAACTGATCAAGCAAAAGCCAACAACACGGTTTGCTCGTCACTTGTTGCAAAAACTAAGATTTGCGAGATTGCAACAGAAATCTCACCTTTTGTCTTGCAGTTTTGAGCAGCTAACTACGGTAGTTTTCAACAGTTGCAGCCCAGTGAGATGTAAGTAAGGCTCTTGCTTATCAAAGACATGGGTTAAAGGAAGAAGGAGAATTAAAAAATATGAAATGAGCATTCACACTCTAGTGATTGCTGACAAAAAAAAGGTCAAATAGGAGGTTAGGACAATAGTTCTCAATTTTTTTTGTTGTTGTTGTTGGGTTTCCCTTTGGACTTCACGTCTGCCTTCAACACCATGATTCCCCAAACTCTGATGGATTAACACTAGAACTCCCAGACCTCTGCCATTTGGCAGTTATACCTTTAAACTACTCACACTAGGACTAAGCCCCTCCCTATGCAACCGGGTCCTAGATTTCTTAACCAACAGATTGCAGTTGGTGAGGATCCACAACTACCGGTACTTCTCTTCCACCATAACCCTCAGCACTGGCTCCCCTCAGGGCTGTGTGTTAAGCCCACTCCTATTCACTCTGACAGTCAGAGTGACATTGCCCTTAGGAGGGTTTAGCCTCCTCTGCCGATTTGGGAGGCTACTAACTACTGGGTTAGGAGGTCTCCGGATTTTTTGCCAACCACAACACAAAGAAGACAAATGGGATCCATCTTCAAGTCTAATTACAAGACCAAATAACTCAATAGCTTAATAAAACTGGAAAGATTTTTTTTTATTCAATTCAGTTTATTTATACAGTGCCAAATCACAAGAGAAGTTGTCTCAGGGCACTGAACAGAAGCATTCACATACATACAAAAGCCAATTAGTAAAGTTTTCTATCTAAAGAAGCAGCAGACTCATTGAAAAACTGCATCATTAGTCGGGCGGACAATAATTAACAGCTGTGGGGTTTGTTTAATCCTCACATCCTATTTTCTTGTTTTAAATGGGCTAAAATAATTTTGAGAGGAAAAGAACATATGCCTGAACAGATTATTTACTCGAGAAAAAATGCAATACATAAAAATGTTTTACTGTCTCTGATACAAGCAATATTAAAAAGTGGGCAGATTTCATCTAACATTTTCTGGAGCAATCTTTCACCCAGTGACAGCTGTTTAAAGAAAGCCTGAGCCCAAACAATTACTGAACATTGAAATACTTCTGTGTACTGGCAGAGTAACAAATTACCCAATTTAGTCTCTTTAAGAAGATTTCATTGCCACAGTGTGACTTAGCTATGCTGCCAGACATCTGGGGAACGTATGCTCCAAGCCAGTAACTCAAGATGTTTGTTTGTTTGTTTGTTTATTAATTTATTCATTTCGTTTCAATAAAACACAAATACAATTACCAGAAATATATA
>JARVGQ010000672.1:3684943-3696100 GCA_031762355.1 Hypsolebias martinsi | reverse complement strand
TGTGAACAGCCAGCCTCTTTAGCAATGACCTTTTGTGTCTTGCCCTCCTTGTGCAAGGTGTCAATGGTCGTCTTTTGACGAACTGTCAAGTCAACAGTCTTCCCCATGAATGTGTAGCCTACACAACTAGACTGAGAGACCATTTAAAGGCCTTTGCAGGTGTTCTGAGTTAATTAGCTGATTAGAATGTAATACCAGGTTCTTCAATATTGAACCTTTTCACATTATTCTAATTCTCTGAGATACTGAATTTGGGGTTTTCATTAGTTGTCAGTTATAATCACCAACATTAAAATAAATAAACACTTGAAATTTATCAGTCTGTGTGTAATGAATTAATATAATGTACAAGTTTCACTTTCTGAATGGAATTACTGAAATAAATAAACTTTTTATGATATTCTAATTTTATGACCAGCACCCTGTACATCAGCACTTTGGTTTTGTGGATGTTTAAAGTACTGTATACTGTACTGTATATAAATAAAGCTGGTATGATATGGTATCCTACATAAGTCTGACCTCTGCTGGTGAGGAATAGCATTTAATTGTTCAATTTATCCTCAGACCTCAGGCTCAAATAGAGACACCTAAGAAAGAGGCAGGGGGTGTGAGGGGCAGGGTGAGGCTGAGAGCAGACCCATCGATCCTTGCTGACCTGCAGCCTCAGGAGCCCCAGAAGCCTTCTTTTAGCCCACTTGGCCAGAAAGGACTTGCAGACAGGACTCCAGACAGAGGAGGTTTACACCTCGACAAAACCTCACCCAACACATCAGGTGAAACACTCTCTCTTTCATAAATGACAAGTTAGCATCACTGCTAGTAATTCAGCCATTTGTGTGTTTATAGTCCAAGATGTGTAACCCATTTATGGTATCAAACAGCATCTATTAGTGTTTTCTTCATGTTTTCGACACAAGAAAACACAGTATGGCCAGTCTCTGTTTAAAAATGCTGAATGGGGCTGAAATTAGTTCTCGGTGCATAGGCCCAAATAAATACGTATTGTTTCCTGGAGCTTGATTGAGGATAAGTATGTTCGTACAAAACGCATTCAGCACAGTTTAATTAACAGTGACTACTCTTCAGTCTTACATGGTGTATATACTCGAACCTTTCAGGACTTTGACACCTTAGTGAAATCTGTAAATCTTTATCTGACCTTTCTGTTTCAATATGGTTTAAACCACATTCAGCTGGTGTTCAGTCTGGCTGCTTAATTTGGCACAAGTCTATTAAACTGATTTCCAAAATGTAATTTATGTGGCTTTTACCGACTAGTCGGCCAATGGTGGCCACAAAGGAGTCCCCAAAATGTCTCTAAATGTTTGTAGGTATTCTCAATTTCCTCCCGTGAATCACAGTTGGTCTTGGCGCTGGAAATTTGAGCACTTTAAAAAATGTTGCACGTTTTCTCTCAAAATAAACACAGAGGTCTCTTATTGTTTGGCCCTACTTCGAAAGAGGTTTAAAGTATGAACGTAAGAAGTAAATGTATATGTAATCTATATATTTTTCATAAGCTTTCTTACAGAAGATTCTTTTCTGTACTGTAGTTGTGCTCCACACACTTGAGATCTCAGCTGCCAGCCTTCGCAATTCTTTCATAATTACAGTAGTCCCTCGATTATCATAGGGGTTATGCTCCAGACATCACTGCAACAGGTGAAACACCGCAAAGTAGGAACACTATATTTATTTTAGTATTTATATATATTTTAAGGCTTTATAAACCCTTTCCACACTCTTAAAATGTTCTTACCAGTGTGCTGTTGGAATCTGCAGATTCCTTCTTCACAGTCGTCTTACTGTGGGAACTAACTGCCCTCTTTGCGGTGGCGTTGTAAGTCACTGCTGCTGTAGACCTGATATTCGTCTCGTCCTTCTTGATCAGGTTTATTGTCATTCACATCACATGTGGTACATGAGGAGGAATGAAATTGTGTGCTCAGGGTCCCGGTTACACCCAAAAAAATGGCAAAAATCTAAAGTATAAAAAGAAACTGTATACAAGGATCTAAGATATACACTAAGACAAGGGTTCCCTGACTTTTCCATGCCATGACCCCACTAACAGCATTAGCCTCTGGCTGAGGCCCCACCTCGCAAACCCACAAACAATGCTACAGAATATTTAAAGAAACATCAACTTTTAGAATGTTTTAACTTTTATTCCCAATATTGAATTAATTATTCAAGCTGCTAAGCATAATAATGTTATTAACTAACATGTTTAAAACATATTCCCACAGAGAAAAACAACTTTTCAACAAACTGTTGACCAGAAGAACAAAACAAAAGAAATCTAACCTCTCTCTCAAGCATATTTATCTGGGAATGACGGATACAGATTGCTCTAGTGGGCAATTTTCATTATTATTATTAGTGTTTTTTATTTTTGCTTTTTTAATCTTCTTCGCTCCACGTTTCTGGGGGCTGCCTGGCGGCCCCACTTTGAAAAACACTGCACTAAGATATACGCTAAAGGAACGCCAAATGGTACACTAAAAGTTCTAAGATATACGCTAAACTCTAATGATGTAAAACAATGTATCAAAGAGCAGGCCGAACATCAAACAATTTGAAATAGCGCACTGTAGATTTGTTTAACATGTGACGGCGGCCAACAGTCGAGAAGCTCCACCTTGTCTTTTATGGTAAGCATTTTTCTCTGGCGCTTCGGTTCGATGCCTGAAACATTAGAACGCGCAGAACGTTTGGGTGGCATCGCAGGGTTTGAAACAAAATTCACAAAAGAGTACAGCGAAAGAGAGCAGACAGACTGCTACGTTACTGAGTCAATCACCCAGGATACAGAGCACAATGCTCTGGTTGTTCGCTTTCCATGAACCAGCTAATTGTGTGTCGTGTACAATCTCACATTGAAAAACCACGGAAAAATGAGTCCGCGAATGTCGAACTGCTGAGCAGCGAGGGACTACTGTATCTCACATACATAAAATATATTTTAACAGAGGCAAAACATAGCTAAAATGGATTTGGTACCTGGATTATTGAGCACGAACTTTGTTGCCATAGCTAAGATACAGTATTTTTTGGACTATAAGGACCACTTAAAATCCTTTAATTTTCTCAAAAATTGACAGTGAGCCTTATAATCAGGTGCACCATATGTATTAATTCTGTTTGTGCTTACTGACCTTGAACCGATTTTATGAGGTTATTGTGAATGAGTTTAATAAAGTTTGACTTATCTGACTGTTTTGTTTCACTTAATGCACCTTCTATACACAGTCTGGCCAAAAAAACAATTTGCCACCAAAAACAAAAAAACGGTCACAAACTAATATTTCGTTGGACCACCTTTAGTTTTGATTACATCATGCATTCGCTGTGGCATTGTTTTGATAAGCTTCTGCAATGTCACAAGATCTATTTCCATCCAGTGTTGCATAAAGTTTTCTCTAAGATCTTGCATTGACGGGTGCATCACTTCACCTGCCTCTCTTCTTATCCTAATGTGCCCATCAGTCTGGAACAGGGTCAGACCACATGACCTTCTTCCATTGCTCCAGAGTCCAATCTTTATGCTCCCTAGCAAATTGAAGCCTTGTTTTCTGTTTAGCCTCACTGATTAGTGGTTTTCTGAAGGCTACACAGCTATTCAGTCTCAATTCCTTGAGTTCCCTTCACATTGTGTGTGTGGAAATGCTCTTACTTTCCCTATTAAATATAGCCCTGAGTGCTACTGTTGTTTTTTTCTTCGATTTAATTTCACCAAACATTTAAGTGATCGCCAATCACGATCATTTAGGATTTTGTTTCCGGCCACATTTCTTCCTTGAAGACAATGGGTCCCCACTATCCTTCCAGGTTCTAATAATGTGTGGACAGTTCTTAACCCAGTTTTGGTAGTTTCTTCAATCTCCTTAGATGTTTTCTCTGCTTGGTGCATGTTAATGATTTGACCCATCTCAAACAGACTGACATCTTTTCCATGACCACGCGATGTGTCTTTCAACATGGTTGTTTAAGAAATGAGAAGCAACTCATTGCACCAGTTGGGGTTAAATAATTTGTTGCCAGATGAAATCGCCCACGCAGTAATTATCCAATAGGAGGCTTGTACCTGTTTTATTAGTTAAATCCAGGGAATGACTTTTTTTTGGCCAGACAGTGTATTATGTAGCCTATATATGTATCCATCCATCCATCCATCCATCCCTCCATCCAGCCATCCATTATCTTTTACCCACTTCTTCCATTTTTGGTCACGGAGGTCGCTGGTGCCCATGTCCAGCAATCACTGTGCGAGATGTGGGGTACACCCTGGACAGGTCTCCAGTCCATCACAAGGACACATAGAGACAAACAACCATTCACTCTCTCACTCACACATAGAGACAATTTAGAGTTACTAATCAGACTAATATGCATGTTTTTGTTCTTTGGGAGGAAACCGGAGTATCCGGAGAAAACCCACGCATGCACGGAGAGAACATGCAAACTCCTCACAAAAAGGCCCCCGGACCAGGATTTGAACATAAACAGGCGAATTTGTGCCTTAAAATAACACATGAAATATGTCTTGTTTACACATTAACACGTAGTTTATGCATTATCTACACATACAATTTTTACACGTCTTGATGTGTAAACATCCTGTACTGTTTGCGCTGTTTATGCATCACATTAAACTTTCACACACATTTGGCCTGAATGGCTTCCCATAGCCCTAGAGATCCTCCAGACACAGCATCAAACTGATGAGCACTGAAGTGCATGGCTTATAAACTATTCATCACATTTATTCAGATATTTTTGGACAATAATTTGCTTCTAATGACATCATTTATGATAAAGTTATAAGAACTGTTGATTTTTGATCATTTTAATTATATTTCCCTAGCATATTTAGTAGTTTTCCAGCACAATTATATTATGAGGATATATTGCTGTTTGAATGCAGTCAAATTTATTCTTATCGTTTTTTAGTTTTTGCTATTTTTTGTGTTACTTTTAATTTTGAACAGTTTACCTTGCATAGTTAGTTTTCATTCGTTTTCCTTCCATTCCTAAAAAATATTTTCCACCCTTTATAGTTGCTCTGAATGAAGTTAAATCTGCTTCCTTCTTTCTGTCCCCACAGGCTGACAGTTTCCCCCACAGAGCTCTGACTGGACTGAATCTGCTCACTTCTCATCCAATGGGAACAACTTTATAATTTAGTCAGTTTTCATCACTTACCTGACTTTTCAGAGCTATAAACTGCTTTACATTTCATTGTGTCCTGAAGTAAAAACATTAAATTAGCTGCGATTGGTCAAAGAAACATCAACAGAACTGGAGTAAACGACTTTTAGTGCCAACTGCTCCTGTGCCAAGATGGATGAAGTGCCAAACAACAGGACTTCTTTGGCCAAAGGTGCCAAGGACATTGCAAAGGAAGCCAAGAGGCAATCTGCCAAAAATTTCAACAAAGCTGTTGATCGAGCCTTCGATGAATACTCAGCCCATCGCAGCTACAACCGATTCCACAATGACGAGGAGGTGGAGGACAACTACAACTCCATCACTCACCCAGATGCTCACTATGCTGATCAAGCAGCCAACGATGAGGACGGGGCATCCAGTGATGCAACAGAAGGCCACGATGACGAAGACGAGATATACGAGGGCGAGTACCAAGGTGTACCTGCCTACAGTGATGGGAAGCCACAGGATGGTCAGGTGGCACTGGGCCAGCCCATTTCTGACAGTCTCAAGAGTCGCAAAGAGCTGGAGAATGAGAGGCAGACAGACGAGGAGGAGCTCGCCCAACAGTATGAGCTGATCATGCAGGAGTGCGGCCATGGGAGATTCCAGTGGCAGCTCTTTTTCGTCCTCGGTCTGGCCCTCATGTCAGACGGGGTGGAGGTGTTTGTTGTAGGCTTTGTCCTACCTAGTGCAGAGACAGACATGTGCGTCCCCAACTCTGGTGCCGGATGGCTTGGTAAGATTTTTTTTTTTTTTTATTAATTAAAGTTGGCATTTCACTTAGTTGGTAATGCCTGGAGAATAGATGGTGTAAAATAAAACAGAAACTTGTTGAACAGTGGTGATAAAATGAGTTTTTAGTGTCAGTTACAATAAATTCTGAGTGTCTGCAACCAGTTGACCGTTGAGACTTATGTATGCATTTTGTGAATCCAGTCTTCATGGTGCACAGCTCTTTTTCTGTGCACTGCTTGTAAAACCGGATTCTTGGCCATGTATTTTATTTTGGTCCCACCTCAGCAGCCACACACCCCCACTACGATGGTTTAATCTGCTGGAGTATACTTTTTAAATGAACATATGCTGCTTTGGATCACTACTTCAGTCATTATTATTTTCAGCTGCATAATTTTGACCTGAAAATGAGCCTAGAATCTTTTCTGTCAGGGGTTAGAGTAGTCTCCTCCAGTGGGAGAGTTGGGGGTTCGAATCCACCAGCAGTCACACGCTGAAGTGTCCCTGGGCAAGACACTGAACCCGTCATTGCCTCTGATGTGTGTCCCATCAGTGTATGAATGTGATAAAGCTCTGATTAGTCTCTTTAGAATGATTTGTTCCATTAGCTTTGTAGAGATCCAGTAAAGTGCTGTATGAATGGGTAAATGAGGCACAGATTGTGTTGTAAAGCGCTTTGAGTATCTTGCTAAGATAGAAAGGTACTATATAAGTACAGTCCATTTACTATTTGCTCAAAAATAAATATGAACAGTTCATGTAACAAAAGAAATCATGAATGAAAAGGATCAGAAATAAGTATAAACTTATATCTGTCCCCTATTCATATAAAAAGAAAATTAGCTATTCAGCTCAGAATACTATTACAGGCATATTTTTCATTCAACCTTTATTTAAATAGGCTAACCTCACTGAGCAACGGGAATCGTTTGCAAGATGGACTTGTTCCAGACGGAGCATATAAAGTACAGACAACAAAACAGTAGACAATGACAACAATAACTTACAGTAAAAATGCAGTTAAAATAAGTGCAGTGTACAATACAATAAATCAGGGTGCTGTAAAACAGGATGAAATACTAAAAACAAGAACAGATTTACTTTGATTTTTCTATTGACAATATCAAATATTTGAAATCCCTTAAAGAAATCAAGGAGGACAACTTCACTTCCTGTTGCAAGGTGTTCCAGGTTGCAGGAGCTTATTGGGAAAAAGCCTTTTTGCCAAGTTCAGTCCACACTGAGGGAATGCTGCAGGTAATGATGGCCTGAGAGTGAATGTTGTAACTTCACTGATGGTGTGACGTGGTAGGAGATATAAGAAGGTAGCAGACCAAGGAGGGATTTATAGATGAAAATTAACCAATGTGAGAGCCTATGTGTAGATAATGATGGCCAACTGACCAAGGAGTACAGGGTGCAGTGATGGGTATGGTAGTTACAACCGGTTATGAATCTTAGCATGCCATGGTAGACAGCATCCAACATCTGCAAGGAATTGGCAGGGACATTCATGTAACTAATGTCACCATAGTCAACGGCCGGTAGGAAGGTAGCGATTACAAGGTGCTTTTTGGCATTCAGAGTTAAGCAAGATCCATTTCTGAAAAATAAACCCAATTTTAATCTGACATGATTCAAATACACAAAAAATACACATACACACAAAAAAATACACAGCAAAACATCAACTTACTCAACATCATATTGCTTCATCATAAGGATACAGTATTCAAATTTATTTTAAATGCATTAAAATATTTAGATTGTTTTATCTCACTGTCAAGATTGTTCCATAAACTGACACCTATAATTGAAATTAATCTATCCATTGTCACCGTTCTGAATCAATTTTTTTTTTCAGCTTTTATCTATTACCCCAATACCATGAAGAAAACACAGGTCAACAATAACAATGAATATGATGGAGCATAATGTATACGGATGAAGATGCCCCCTTCATATTTCCGCCTGCCCCCTCATGTAACCGTGCCTAGGATCGGCCCTGTGAGTGTAGTGACATTTGTAAAAAATAAATAAATAAATAAATAAATAAATAAAAGGCAGAAGGAATTTTAGGCTTTGTAAAACAATGTTTTATTGACTGCATCAAAATAATTAAATGTAACACAGACAAAATAAATGTGTGGCTTTGTTACGACGACTGTCATCGTAAGTTTTGTGTGTGCATATGTGAATCTGTTAATTGTTTGTAAATTAGTGTCCAACCTAGATCTAGTCCAAACCTTTTCTCCTAGACTAGGAGTATGATTCTTGCTTGGGGTGTGAGACATCATGGGTGCAAATCCCGGACGAGCCCCCAATTGTTACAACCTGGCAGGGCAACAGTCGCCGGGATGCAATTAAATATGGGCGATTCCACATTCTGCACCACTCAAGCAGCCACAGAGTCAAGGATATATATTAGAACAATGATTTTATTTTGAAATTACAGATTGTTACAAATACACAATTATTGAGGGACAGTGTGGTGCTGCTGTTGGTAGAGATGCCACCTCTCAGCAAGCAGATTGCCCTGGTTCAAATCCCGGTCTGAGGGGTCTTTCTGGGTGGAGTTTGCATGTTCTCTCCATGCATGCGTATGCTTTATCCGGGTAGTCTGGTTTCCTCCCACAGACTAAAAACATGCATGTTAGACAGATTGGGAACTTTAAATTGTCCCTAGGTGTGAGTGAGAGAGTGAATAGTGACTGATGGATCTGGGCACCAGTGACCCCTGTGACCTGAATAGGAAGAAGTTTGTAAAAATAATGGATCAATGAAAATTATTAATTTTTTGGAGTATTACCAACTTCAGGGTGAGCCCAGGCAAAAACAACAAGCAAAACAAACTAACACTACCATCTTTTCTCTTACCTGAAGAAAATAAAATTTACCGAAACTCTGGTTTCTTACCTCAAATAAGTTACCGAAAAACAGGAGCTGAAGGTCTTAAAAATAAAGTGGCAGCTCACTCTTCACAAAACTTTTTACAACTAATTGATCTGACATTAAACAAGTGACACCAGGTCATTTGTGGCTGGATGGGGAGAGCAGAGTGACTGGAACCTGACAACATCACTTCTGCAGCTCCTCTTATGCAGCAGCACCTCTCATCAGGCAGCCATTCCCCGTTTAGCTCTTCAGTGTGTTCCTCCAATCACAGCAGTTTATCTGGATACTACTTTCATACTGGTTTTGTGCATACACAAAACTTACAACAGTCAAATTAGGCTTATTTTCATTTGTGAGGTCTTCCATGGGTTAAATATGTTAGGACATGTGACAGTGAGAGGATGACTTTTGGAAAACCAGTAAAACATTTTTTTCTCAGCTTCCAGAAGTCCTACATTCAACAGAAACTAAACTTTGTTTAAAGTAGATTCAATCTGATTGATGTAATCTAACAAGATTGGTCCAATATGTTAAGTAGTGTTAATATGTTCTGTAAAGAATATAAAACACTTTCAGCTGTTGCCCCACTGCAGAAGCAGCCATTGATGCTCCGGGTATTTGGCTACACAGGTAGGACGTGTCATCCCTGTCACTCTGGAAAAAAAAAAGTTCAGTATGTTTGAATGATAGAGATTTGACTTTAATAAGTTTATTCTCATCAAAGAAAGAAATAGCACTAAAAATCAACCACTTTTCTTTGTTTAAAATGCATCAACTCTGAGATAAATCATCACCTTGTATTTATGATGATGTGGTGATAAAGGCAAACATGGAGGAGAATGCTAACCTCCTGGGATGATTTCTATTTCAACCTAAATAAATTCTCCGTACTGTGACTCTGTGGGAGTCAGGAGGGAAAAAGAGAAAAATAGAAATGAGTCAATTTACCAACTGGCTTTCATTTCATAAAAATAATGGATTTGTGTTCATGCTCACTTAGAAGAGTAAACCTCAAAGATTGATTAGTGCTTTCATCACATACAGTATCTTCTGAAGCAAGACCACTGACTCTTTAAGTGGTTGATAGTATTTTCAGTAGTTGTGTGAGAGAAATAAATTGTTTAAAAATACAGCAGGAATACAGAGTGTGATTATTGAATTAAGCTACAGTTTAGGACTCTATTGTCTGGCTTTCTGTATAAAAATGTGCAGAAACATAGATTACTGTCAACCACTATCCAGTAGCTCATGATTTTTTGCTAACACACATTGTTGACCAGGGCATCTGTAAACAGATCCATTGTCACGAGCAGGCTGACCGTGACATCCATGCCAGAATGCAAATAGTGGGCAGGCCTGTGTGGTGGGAGGGAGTCATGGTGTCCTCCCAGAGAAAATTTTGAATAAAGTAGATGTGTTTTCCTGCATTGAGATGTATTTTAATTGGTTGATAAACCCTTCGCTTCTGTCAAGCATCCTACGCCACCCACCACTTGACGGTTCTGAGCCTGACTCTCCTCTGCTGAATTCACTGTCCTGCTCATTGTTGTTGGACTCCACATGTGCAATCTCCTGGCACCTCCTCCGTCTGTTCATGGTGGCTGCCTGTGGCCTCCTGCCTGCTTGCGACCACCTGGTTAGCTCAGCAGTCCCCCACGCCACTCTTTTAGGGGCAGAGATTTTTTCAAGGGTAGAAGCAGTTTCTGACGGCCTGAGTTTCAGCCCATAGGGCAGCTCATATGTGATACTAAGCTGCTCATACACGGCTGTTGTGTTTAAAATGAGTGTTTATGTAATTATTTCAGTTTACATATCCAATATACGTTTTATTCATTTAAGGCAGTCAAATTTGTTCATAACTTTATTAGTAGTAAGCTGAGCGTTATCAGATCCAAGCAAACATTCACCGGAACGCAACCTATCAAAATAAGGGCATTCCCTGATCCTCTTCCAGCAGGATCTGGCTCAAGTTAAGCCCTGTTGTTGACTGTTAATGGTTAATGGTAGACTTTTAAGAACAGATCTTATGTAATCAGTTAGAACTTGCAGTTTAGATTAAGCATACCTTTCTGTTGGATAAAAATATTCTCACTTTATCTCACTTACTCAAAATGAGCTACACGACAGCAGAAGATTTATAACCGGTATTTACTTGCAAGGTCAGATTTTCAGGACAGGTTACACAGATATACAGGAAGTACACACATGAAGACCAGTGACGAGACTCTGCCACTGTTAGGTCTGTGTTTTGTGGTAGACTCACCTTGCAGATGCTGAGTGGTTGGCCTGGAGCTCCTGGGTCACCACCTG
>JARVGQ010000672.1:3381861-3392410 GCA_031762355.1 Hypsolebias martinsi | reverse complement strand
TTGGGCCCAAGGACAGTCTCTCCAGGTGCAGATGCAGTCTTTGGTCTTTGGGTGCTTCAAGGGACCAGGAGCAGGATCGGTCCAGGGTGGCGTTAGGGCCATGGTGGGGGGACGGGGACAGTACCCTCCCTACGGTTGCATTCTTCACTGTGCCTCCACAAAGAGCTACAGAGAGACAAGCTGCATGTTAATTTAAGGGGGATCTTTAAAGAACCTGAGGTTTAACATATATTTGACTATACAATACACACACACACGTGCGTGCGCGCTCACCCCTGCAGGTGGGCTCCTTGCCGCTCCAAATCGGCAGGGAGGCGTTGAGACAGGTGAGCTCCGGCTCCCCTTGCAGATGGTAACCCATGTGGCAGTGAAAGTGGGCGACACCTCCAGGGAGCAGGTCCAGCACTGACACCTCCCCAAAGTGAGGTCTCTTGGGCAGAGAGCAACTTAGCCTGAAAGCTACAGATGATACAAAATACAACTAAATGTAGAAACTTGTCGAGGTCTGTGCTCCTCAACAACATTTATGCAGATTTAGAGAAACATATTTGACCCTACATTATACTAATAGCTGTTCTGGTTGTTGTAAGTGAAATTCAAACCCAATTAGTTTCAATGAAAAATTTATTTTTCATTCTCTGAGTTACAGCACGGTGGTGCAGTTGGTAAAGCTGCTGCCTGTCAGCAAGGACGTCGTCAGCTCAAATCCAGGCTGGGGCCTTTTTGGGTGCAGCTGTTCTCTCTGTGCATGTATGGGTTTTCTCCATGTATTCCAGTTTCCTCCCACAGACTAAAAACATGCATGTTGGGCTGATTGGTAACTCTAAATTGTCTCTAGGTGTGAGTGAGAGAATGAATGGTTGTTTGTCTCTATGTGTCCATGTGATGGACTGGAGACATGTCCAGGGTGTCCCCCACCTCTCACACAGTGATGGATGGATAAGTACACCAGTGACCTCCTTGACCCGAACAGGAAGAAGCTGGTAAAGACACTGGATGGATGAGTAACATCTGGGTCCAGCTGTGTTTTCAGCAGCACTTTACACTGGGTGTTGTCATGTTTATCAAGTTATGGAAGAAAACATTTGTTTAGATTTATTTTCCTCTGAATGCTGCAACTTTAATTATCGCCCGCTGTCAAAGGTGAAAGGTAATGATGATTTTACTTGTGTGTGTGTGTGTGTGTGTGTGTGTGTGTGTGTTTACTCTGTATGCAGCAAGCGTTAGCAAAAGATCCAGTGAACCAGAGTACAGATTTGAATGAAACTCTAAAAATAATGATTGAATGTAGAGTACATCTGCAGTTTGAGCAGTTGGTGTTTTGGTTCACTGATTTGAGGCTGAAGTGGACGAAAGAGCTTTTTAAATTAGCAGCTCATTAATGTGAAACAGTCTTAATTGATTATTCTTAGTCCATTCAGCCAGCCGTAAGGGATTTTAGGAATTAGCAAATTAAGCATTCTTCTGTTTGCTCAATATTTGAATGCTCACCTAAAAACATTAACCAGATGGGGGATACTGTATATTTCTTTGTGAATCATTTTAGTATTTTGTAATCTGAGTGGGATCAAATCATTTGCCTCCTAATGTTGGGTGCATTGTTTTTAATGCATGTTTTGTCACGCTCTTATTTATATCTGGAAAGACACATTAATCTCAGTCAACAGTTTTCCTCTGAATGGGGGTGAGACAAAAGGATTAGACAGGTGAGATTAATGACAGGTAGATTGTAAAACCTCTTCTCCTCAGCTCTTTGTTAAATCTGTAACTGACAGATCTGCTCAGACAAACACAGACACTCATCATACATATTCACAGCCTCCCAATGAGGCGAGTGATGATTAATCAGATCTAATCAGCTAATTCCCAAGGCATATTTAATCACGATGCACAGTGATTCAAGCTGAAGAGTTCTGATTATGTCATACACATGTACACACATTTACACTTAACCTCTAACGAAAAGACTTGAACTTCTGTGATGTTTGCACACATGAATATTCTAAAACTATACATTAACTGAGTTTGTATCCATCCTGCGTGTGTGTGTGTGTGTGTGTGTGTGTGTGTGTGTGTGTGTGTGTGTGTGTGTGTGTGTGTTCAGACTCACTCTGATAGTGCAGCTGGAAGGTGCCCATGCTTCCCTCCAGCACTGAGCCATAGTAGACAGACAGGATGTTGGTGGGACTGCGGATCACCTGACCTTCCACCAGCAGCGTGTGATTGGCCAGTACCAGCAATGCACCTTGCTCATCTACACCTCTGATGGACAGTTGCTCACCATCTGACAGGTTCACACTCTTCACCTGTACACAAGTTCATGGGAGAAAATGAAGACATCTGTGTGTGGCTGAAGGTTTGATCCACTTTGGGCACCTCACACATCATGAGGCAGCGAGCAAACTCTACCAAGAAAGGTAAGGTGAACCGGCAACCTCTTTCCTGTGAGGTGACAGCACTGTGCTGTATGTTCTGCTTGACAGAACCTCACTTCAGAAATGACCAGAGTTGTCATGATCACCGCTCTCTGCCATCTGCCACGCCCACTTCTCCGCCTGCACGCTCTATTTACGAGCTCCATCCACAACAAGTCCTCTGCCAGATCATCGAGCCTTTGTAGGTAACAGATGTTCAGTGCTTCATTCATGTTCATGTCTGATTCTCTTGTCTTGACCTCATGCCCATCTCTTGGATTCACCGCCCCGCCTGCTCCATGTCTGGCTTTGTTCTGCCCTTCTGACCCTGCTAACGATGCTCTATGGATATTGGATTAAGGATTCTCCTCTGGATTTGTTCTTGGACCTCTGACTCCTCGTGCTTGACCCCTGCATCACTTTTTGGACCACGACTTAAGATTGCCCCCTTGTCAAAATTATTCACATCATTAAAGGCCTCCCCTCTGCAACTGCTCTCCCACCAGTTCCAGTAACACCATCTCATCAAACAGGTGGGTCCCACCTCACCTGCTTGAGAAGGTGTGTGGCTGTTTTCAAGCAAACTTCCTGAAACATACAGCCTACTGACTACTGACTACTGTATACTACCTCTGCAGACCTGTTCCCGTGACTGGACCCAGACTCCCACCAGCAGCATCAAAACAATACATTTGTTTTACCATTCTTGTTGACTGGCTGAACTGCTGAATCCAGACACCAGGTTCTTGTCAAAGAATCCCTTTCAGTGTTTGCTGACATGTTCAGAAAGGAAAAGATGGACTGATAGAATGCAGAGTGGCTAACCAACAACATTTTACTAGTGAACAACAGATGTTGGGACTTTTCAACTTTCACCAGGAAAAAGATGAAAGAAAACATAAGAAATGAAATGTTTATTTTTACACGCACAAAAAAAAAAAGAATAAATAAAACACTAGATGGGCATCATTGCAGTATTTTCTTTCTTTCTTAGTTAACTGTGTAACGAGGTGTTATTAGTGAATGTAGCATGTTTTAAAGTTAAAGTTTGAAGATGCTCTGCTGGTAAAAGGAAACACAGGTTCTCCCAAACCAAGTGTCAAGGTTTATCTCATATTTAGGTTTGTAGTCTGTCCAGATATTGATAATAATTCATCAGCATGTAGAAATAATGAACCCTCGGGCAAAACTGAGTGAAGGCTGGAACATGTGGTCTATTTCCTCACATGTTGATGTAAAAACAAATTTGATGCACAAAATGAAATATGGTTCATCTCATTTAGAGTCAAGAGAAATCATATCTCTGTTCTAGTGTTGTAGTACTCGAGTCTGGTCTTGGTCTTGAGACCGGTCTCAAGACCTCAGTCTTGTCTCGGACTCGACCGCATTTGGTCTTGGTCTTGCCTCGGTCTCGGACATAGAGGACTCAGAATTTTACTTCAAGACCAGTCAAGACCACAACTGTGGAAATATCAATAAATTGCCAGAATATTTACCAGTTTATTTTTCAATATCTTTGTTTTTTTGTTGGATGCAAAACATACTGGTTCAAATCCAAGTGATAACGTGACTCATTGTTAAATACATGTTTTGTTACAGCTGTCACGCCCACACCCTTTCACTCGCACGCGTCACTCCCAGAGTGGCCAGATTCAGCAGTTTACTGCCAATTGGGCAGTTTTCATTCTGATTTTGCTGGTAACTCTGGGAAGATTTTTGTTGGATTGCTGCATTTTGCCACATATTGTTAAATTACCTTGGCTTGTACTGATGTGTGTTCATGTTCAAACTGTAAATATTCTGTAACAATATATTGATTGGGTGGATTTTTGTGTGATATGGTGGTTTTTAAAATATTTTTGGACTAGAAAACCTCAACTCTATCTGGCAACACTGGTCACTCCATGATAAGTGATTGTCTGGGCACAGCAGAAGATGTCTGCCATATCTTCAGTTATAAAATTTGACTGTTTAATTCACAAAGAATATAGATGTAACTAATGCAAGGACATGGTTATCCTTGGTCTCTTGAGTTCAGACTTATGAAGAGAGTTGTGTCATTTCATTTTTTAAGACCTGTCATGTGATGAAACTGCTTCCTGTTTAACATTTCTGTCATTTTATTGTTGAATCACATGAAGTTAGGTCACTGAATGTCTCATTTCTTTGTTATGTAGCTTTGAAATTGTATAAAAGCTGATACATTAATTCAAAGGCAAACTTAAAGTTGCAGTATGTAACTTTTACTAAAAAAAGTGTTATAATAAAAGTTTTACATTTTATTTACTGTATTTTATTTGAGGTCTTGGTCTCGAACCCTGAAAGTCTTGGTCCTCTCTCGGTCTCAGGTTAGGTGGTCTTGAACACAACACTATTCTGTTCTTTTGTTACTTTAGGTCAACACCTGAAATACCTACAAGATCATATAAACTAATGATAGCATTTCTAGACCGCACTTTTAAACACAGACAACAAAAATTTAGATTATCCATAACATTTTAGACATATTTAGAAAAATGTTTCTTTTTCTTTTTTTCAGGAAAATGACAGAAAACATTTAGGTGTAAAACACATGAAGCTTTAAAGAGTTTTCTCAAGTAGCAGACAACAACAAATAACCTTTCTGAGTTCTGGACTGAAGTAAACAAAATGAAAATAAACCAAACTTTAGCAACAAAGGTCTAAACATTTATTTACAAAGTGTTCAAGAATAATTCTTTAAAAGACATTTAAGGCCAGCAGATGTAAAATCAGACCCAACAGTAGGGGGCAGAGTTCAACCTGTGTGCAGACACGCAGCCTCCACATGGAGATACTGCAGCATCCTAAAACCTTGAACATGTCACAGCTTCATCTCTAGTCTGCTGGTGTGTGATGTCATTCTGATCTCATACCTGTAGCTCCACTCCGTAGCCGGTGTACACGGTGACTGTGTAGGTGCAGTGCAAAAAGACACCATCGGGCAGAAGTGGGTTGTCAGAAGAGTCTATGTATCCCTCTGCGTCTGTGAAATTCACCATGCAGCTGGATGCAGCTGAAAGAAAAAGCAGATGAGTTCATTTGGTGTTGGCCTGATTGTTTTTCTCTGCTCTGCCTCGTTATCCTTTACAGTGAATTTGACGGAAACTCGGAGAAAATCCCTGCTGCCAATAATTAAGAAGTGAAATCACAAGGATTATAACCACTAACACAGCACTCAGGCTCAGTGAGGACTCGTGAGTGTTAACACAAATGTGGTATAAAAATTACTTTCTCGTTTCCTCCGAGATTTTTCAAAAGATCTGCAAGAATTAATCAGAACTTTTATTACTTTGTTTTCTCTTGAGGTTTTCTCCCTTGTGCTGCATGTCTAGCCTAATAATTGCTTTAATTTCTGTGCATTTTGGTGACTAACATTTTATTCTCTCCAAGTGAAACCAGCTGTTTTGAACTTTGATTATGTTTAAGATCTTTCAAAATGTTGACATGTTTGGCCCTAGTTTCTAAACCGGAGCACTGAAGTTAAATTCAGATGAAGTTTAAGCATCAAAGTATTTTGATGTGCTACTCCAAATGTTAACCAGCTGTATTAAGGGGAGAAACATAATAGATGGCTTTGCCCTTTGGTGGTAAAAGATGATGAATACAAAGAAGACAAACAGTCTAAACTGGTCACAAAAGAAAAGGCAAAACTAAGTCTCTCTTGGGGTGATGATCATTTCACTTTAAAATCTCATCTTAAACATAACTTTCCCTTTAAATTCTCAAACAAGAGGGATATTCTTGTTGACAATAGTAAAAATTAACCACAGCCTTTTATCTAAATTGTTAAACTGTTGTTTCAACATCAACCCAATTCAACTAACAATTAGAAAACACATCACTTCAGTCATTTTTACAGCTGTTGTGCTACAGTTTGGCACACTTATAGCTGAGTTATCCACAGTACATATACTTCAAATGCTACTCATTGCACAAGACCTTTGAACCTTTTCCATGTTGACAACAATGAATGTAGCACACCAAATGAAATACAAAGAATTATATTTATAAAAATCTGTTGTAAGGCACAAAGAAAAATGCATACTGCATTTCTTTTAAGAAAAATTATTATATGAACACATTTAGTTTCAGTTAAACAAAGGTTGAAACGTTGATTCAACATCTACAGGTACCTGGTGAGGGTATTTCAGTGTCTGTGTCCACATCCAGCACGGTGCTCGCAGTTGTGGTCTCAGCTTCTGGCTCCGGCGTGTGAGCCTGTGTGTGTGGCAGCTCAGACGGTGAGTCTGTGGATGGAGGCTGACTTGGTCGGCTGCCTTGACTTGACACTTTAGCCAATTCTAGGGACTTTACCCTTGTCAGAATTTTTTTGCTTTGATGCTCCAAAGCATGACTTTCAGAAAGGGAGCTGACACTGAGTCCTCGGCCCAGAAGAGGGAGCAGATTCTGGGGCAGAGCCGAGGGGAGAGTCTCTACTTTTTTGGAAACAAGTCGTCCTTTTTGAGCCAGCACAGAGTGAAGCAAACCTCCTGCTGAGACTCTGGCACTGCTGCTCTTCGTACTGCCGTCCCTCGTGTTACTTTGTGGCACCACCAAAGACTGTGCTGAGGGGGACACTTCTTTATCTGAGGAAGGAAAGCAAGAGATGCATGTCACAGGTGGAAAACAAACAAAAGACCAAGCTTGCATTTCCTGCAAAAACCTTTTGTTGCCACAACTTGCTAAGAAACTGAAACTGAGTTCAAACTAAAACCAGCCAAATGCCAAAAACAGCAAAACACTGACTAAACTTGGCAAAAGGCTGATTAAAAGCTAAAGTAGTAAATGGATGGCTAAAAGTAAAAACAACAACAACAACAAAAGAATGGCTAAAAACTCTAAGCAGATGTGGTAAAAAAAAATCTAGCCAAAAACTAAAACTAGTAAAAGTATAGCTAAAAGGTAAAAGTAGCTAAAGGCTACTAAAGAGTACAAAAATTGAGTCACAAAAATTAAGCTACAAAAGTTAAAAAATGCTAACTAGAAGCTAAATGAGTTGATAGAGGTTATAAAGTAGCAAATGACAAGCTTAAAGCTAACATTAGCAAAATGCTAAAAGAACCAGAACTTTACCTTAAAGCTAAAAATAACGAAAGTCTGGCTAAAAGCTGAAAGTATCAAAACGTTAAAAGTAGTAGAAGAAGACAAAAATAGAGCAAGCTGATTTTGAAGAGAACATTTCTAAAGGAATTCAATAGACCTCAGTTTATTTCTATAATCTGTCAATATTGTTAATTATTTAAAAAACTATTGAAGTAGCAAAAATCAAAGCCATAGCTCTCATCTCCTGAAAGAGCTGAATATTTTCACATGTGACTGGCTACAATAGCATATGCAAAGGTATTGAGATAAACAACGTACAGCAGAATTCAAACAGGATGGTATGATTATAAAATCAGCCTCCACTGAAGACAAAACTAAACGTTGTTGGTTCCAGATGTTTCTGTCCGGTCCTGATGGTCTGTACAGATGTGATCTACACTGTACAGCCACAGTCCAGCTGAGCTTACCTCAGTATTCAACACACAACATATGGATCGTGCACAACAAAGGATTGTGCAGAAGCAGGGCAGTTAGACATAACAGGAATCAAGCAAAGAAGTGGGAATTGTGTAAAAAGAAGAAATGCAAAGAGGCAAAATGTTCTGTCGTGCATGTTAAAATGCCATCTCCTGCAGCTTAGCTCAGAACAGCACACAGCAGCACTTGCACACACTGTGTGCACATTTGCACCTACTCACATCTTCCTTCCCAACCTCACAACAGGCAGCCACACTTCAGCTGAGAAAATAACTTTAAGTGCCGGATTTTCCCGTCATTTAAAAACTTCTCAAAAAGCTGAAGGATCATTGTCACCAGTTAACTGAACAGGACAACTGAGACACCCCCTGTGCTGTGAAAGAGGCAGGAGGTTTTAGCGTTCCACTGAGACTGATCCCAAACACTTACTGTACAGTATTCAGTATTCTGAGCACTAATCCACCAGATCTTTGTTCAAAGTTTTGCCCTTAACTATGTAGGTTCAACTCTGTCTGTTAGCAAATGATCTCATGAACAGACTTCAAGTAATCATCGGATAAACATCCACAACAGTTTGGAGTCAGTCGAGTTCAAAAAGGCTACAGTGACATTTAAAATACAAAAAGGTTATAACTCAGTGAAGTTTACAGTGACTGAAGTAGCCGAGTCAGACACAAGACTTACTCTAAAGGTGGTTTATTGAATTAGTTTGTCCATAGTGTTCTTTTAAAGCTTAGACAAAAATGACAAGCTCAATCTTTTCTTGATAAAAGATGATCTAAATTCAACAAACGGTACATACAGTAGATGTCTCCTGTCGCTGAGGAATTTGTTTAGTGAATGTTTTCAGTTTGTGAGATGAATGTTGAATGAGATGAATGGAAATGTTTACAATAGAAATAAATAATATTAAAAACAAAAATATAATAAGTTGTGTATATAGATCACCTGGGTCAAAAATTGATCTGTTCACTGACAAAATGTTGGAAATTTTGGTTAATAGTTGTAATAAAAAGTGTTTTTTGTGCGGAGATTTAAACATTGATCTGGGGACAGTGGCTGAATCAAATAATATCAATACCTTCATTGATTCAATGAATAGCTTAAGTTTTTTTCCTCTAATAACACAACCAACAAGAATAACTACACACAGTGCTACGATAATAGACAATATTTTTTGTAATATTCTTGACAGTGAGGTGTTGGGTGGTATTTTGATGAATGACTTAAGTGATCACTTACCAATTTTTACAATCTACAATAACGATGACATTCCTATAAAAAAATCATAAAACAGAAAAAAATAATAAACATAACAAAAAAAAACTTAGATAAATTTAAGGATGACTTAGATAATCAAAATTGGGATGAGGTGTATGTCGATGATGTGAATCTCTCTTATGAGAAATTTATAAATATTCTGGAACTTTTGTATAAAAAAAACTGTATGAAAAATATTAATATTAAGAAAAATAACCCTGATAAACCATGGATGACAAATGGACTAAAAAATGCATGTAAAAAAAAGAACTACCTATATTCATGTTTTTTGAACTCTAGAACCCTTGATGCAGAAAATAAATATAAAGCGTATAAAAATAAGCTAACAGGTATCATCAGAAAGCATAAAAAGGAATACTATAGTGAATTGTTACAAAGATGTGGCGGTGACATGAGAGCAACATGGAGAGTAATAAACAGTGTTCTAAAAAAAGATAATAACAAAGTAAACATGGGTCTTTCTCAACATTATAAAAAAAAAAATAATGAGGAAATCTCTGATGCACAAGAAATTGTAAATGGTTTTAATGACTATTTTGTGAATACCGGTAAAAATCTTTCGGCTTCAATACCGAAAGTGGGTAAAAATGTCACTTACTGTATTTGATTGAACACTGTGAGAACAGTATGTTCTTAAAGGGTACTGATGAAGGTGAAATAATGACTATAGTTAAAAAATGTACTGACAAGAAATTGTGGACTGACAAGAAATTGACAAGAGATTGTGAGGATATGAATATACTGTAATGGTGGTAAAGGAAATAATGAGTCATGTTATTGAGCCGTTTACACATACATGTAATTTGTCATTTGCAACAGGAGTGTTCCCAAATAGAATGGAGACAGCAAAAGTTGTTCCAATCTTTAAGTGGTGATAAATCTGTTTTCAATAATTATAGACCAATATCCTTGCTGACTCAATTTTCCAAAATTCTAGAAAAATTATTTGTGACAAGACTCAATCATTTCTTGGATTAAAAACAATATTCTAGGAAGTAGTCAATATGGTTTTAGATCAAACAATTCAATATCCATGACCCTTATGGAGCTGATGGAACAAATTACAACAGCCATAGACAGAAAAAAACATTACATAAGTATATTTGTTGATCTAAAAAGGCATTTGACACCATGGATCATTCCATTCTACTTAAATAATTGTATAATTACGGTATTAGAAGACACGCACTACAGTGGATAGAAAGTTACATGAAGGACAGAAAACAGTTTGTTCAAATGGATGATGTAAGATCTAATTTAGAAAATGTTTTATGTGGAGTACCACAAGGTTCTGTATTAGGACCTATATTATT
>JARVGQ010000672.1:3090626-3100763 GCA_031762355.1 Hypsolebias martinsi | reverse complement strand
GACATGTATGAGGACAGCAGGACAGTGGTGAGATGTTCTGTAGGAGTGACAGATAGCTTCAAGGTGGAGGTGGGAGTACATCAAGGATCGGCTCTGAGCCCCTTCTTGTTTGCTCTGGTGATGGACCGACTGACAGATGAGCTCAGGCAGGAATTACCATGGACTATGATGTTTGCAGATGACATTGTGATCTGTGGTGAGTGCAGGGAACACCTTGAAGAGAACTTGGAGAGATGGAGGTGAAAGAAGAGGACTGAAAGTCAGCCGTAGTAAGACAGAGTACATGTGTGAATGAGAGGGAGGCCGGTGGAACAGTGAGGCTACAAGGATCAGAGGTCACAAAGGTGCAGGATTTCAAGTATGTACTTGGATATATGGATGCAGTTAGAGAGGACATGGAGGTAGTTGGAGTGAGGACAGAGAGAGATGGAGGAGGATGCCTCGCTGTGGCGACCCCTGAAGAGGGAACAATCAAAAAGACTTTTAGCATCTAGATTACTTGATTAAATTTGAATATTCTTTATTATGTTAATGCGTTTTTACAACTGAGAACATGTACTGCGTGCTCAGGCACAGAAAACCTGCTGATATCTTTCATCCTCAGCTCTGGTTGCAGTGAAGGCACATGTTAGATTCCTTATGAATATTATTTATGGATTTATAATATCTACTGTTCAAGTCTCTGCGTAAAGTGTAAATGTGAAAGATCTTTCATGTTAATATTGTCTAACACAGATTTGTTGTAAACTTCCAGTGAAGTTAGATCTTTTTTGACGTTTTCAAGCCAGAATTAGGGCCACTTCTGATTTTGCTCGGTTTGAACAGCACAAACATCAAACGACTGTTTCCTTCAGCTTGTTGGATACGCTCAGCTGAACACTTGCAGGTGTTCTTTTGTTCAGCTTTTCCAAACCGGACCTCAATGATCAGTGTGTGTGTGTGTCAGATATAATCTGACCACACAAAATGGCAGGAAAACAAATGGGTCTTTTTTCCAATAACAGGAGTCAGTGTATGTTGCCCAACATAAATGTTAGTGTCTTTCACCCACCATTGGCTGACCCATTTAGACGCAACACTAACAAAATGTTTACCACAGAATCTGAGCAGTAGAAAAAGAAGAGTTTAACAGAGTGTAAAAATTCATCTCTAAAGTTATACTTTTAATTGTAACTGCTAACACATTTTATCCGCTATACAGCTTTTAAATACTTCCAAGTGCTTGTTGTTATGAATGCTTAACACATGAGATTTACGTTAATACACCTTTAATAATTGCTCTGGTGAAGGTATGATAGATTTCTGCATTTATGGACTTCCCATACAAAACAGTATCTTAATGTCAGGTTGCAGGAGTGTTGAACCCAGAATGCAAACTATGAGCTACTCAAAAAATGAAACAGATTTAACAAAAATCAAATTACTGACGAGGCACCAAAACCTTGCAAAGAGGGTTGAACAGAGGGGACACAATGAAAAGGCAAGCCTAGTGGCACCAATAATGAACTGCTGGCATGAAGGTAAAAAGTCTTACAATTGTGGCTTTACCCAAATACAAGAACGAAAGAAACAGATACCAAATGGGTTTACAGTGTTTATTTCCAAAGGGATAAATCATCAAATGTGCCGGGGAGGGATCTGGAACCCTGAAGAGCAAGGAGATGGTTGATCTATCAGCAGGATGATAATGTTTCTGCTTCTCTTTTACATGGTATGGATGGGAGTCGAATGTGGGGAGAGGTGACTCAGTGGTTCCAGGGTGAAGAAAGTGAATGTCCAAACAATTCCAGGCAGGAGGCAGGGTGGGAAGGTGTGGAGGCAGCCCAGGAGGCACAGGAGAGCTCGAGGTCCACAGAGGAGAATCCAAGGGACAGGAGGGCATCGGGATAACCTACTGAAAACATGAAGAAAAATAAAGTTGGTTAACCTTTAGTTTAACTCACAAGTAAAAAACTAGAACACAACTAGCATGGCAGGTAATGCTCCAGCGCTGACTGGATGTCCTCTGCAGACTTCTGTGCTCCTCTTGCTCATCAAGCTGATGAGCTGTTTGGTGCTCAGATGTGGCTGCCAAGCAGAACTCCCACTGGGCAAAGGTGATTGGGAAAGTGGAGACACCTGAATAAATGGTGACTAAGAACAGGTGAGTGAGGCAAGATGACTGCATAAACATAGAGGAACTGACATCTAACTGAGGGCAGATGAGTAATGGTGCAAATGAACAGAGGGAAAGATGAACACAAGTGTGTAGATCACAAGATACACAAAATAAAACACAAGCGCCAAAAATGGAAACCAAACCTGATCTTTAGAAGAAAGACAATCAAAAAGTAATTGGAATACATAAATCCCAACAGTTCATTCATGATATATATATATATTTTTTACATTCATTGGAAATGTCTTTTGCAAGTAGAAGGATACAAATACAGGTAGTCCTCGGGTTACGACTTTCTCGAGTTACGTCATTTCGCCGTTAAGAAGCCTCCCAGTGACGTCATCACACCTCCCATTGACTTTCAATAGCTACACACAGTGCGGTTTCTTTTGTGTGTGGGGTGTTAATACCTTTCCCTTTAAGACCCTGTGGACTCCTCCCCCTCTCTGGCGTCTATCTTGTTCTGTGAACACAACAACATGTGCTGGAGCAGTCCATTTTGATTGTGCTCTAAGGTGGTGCAGCCTGTAAAATTAGCAGCAGCTCTTGTTCTAATAAACTTCGTTGGTTGGACTTACCTGTAAACATTGCTGACCGAGGTGGATTGGATTTTAAAGGAAAAAGAGAAAGAGTGACGGCGAGGGATACAGGTACAGTTTTTTACTGTTTTATTTCATTATGAAAGGTATTGTGCAGTATTTTATGTTTTTTTTTAGGGTACTGTGTTAGCTAACTGCTTGGAAATACAGTACTGTACATGGTTAAAGTACAGAATGTACTCTGGTTTTGTGTTACATTGAAAAAAACGTGTTTAAAGCGCAGTTTACCGTGCATTTTCCGACTTATGGCAAAATCGGGTTACGAACGGTGTGTAGGAACGGATCCCGTTTGTAAGTCGAGGACTACCTGTATTTATTTAGTGAGCAGGACTCAGACCCAGGTAAAACAACCAGTTTGTGAGCTTCAAGTCAGCTGCATCAGACGTCAGCTGAGGCCAGCAGGTGGACCGTCGCAGTGGACAGAACCCGACAATGAGATGGTCCACGTGGTTCCGCTGCCATCAGAGTTCTCGTCTTGGTTCTGTTTGTCCTTGAGAGGAAACTAAAGCGCACTTTGACCTCAGAGGAAAGAAGGAGAAATATAAATAGGTTTGTCTGTTCTGACTCGTTGTGGAGCTTCTTCCGCTCCAAATGTTCTAACAGAAAGATCAAGTGTTTCCTGCAGACCCTGGAGAAGCTGATTCTCTCAGTCTAATACCGCTGCAGACTTTGTGCTTGTTAACACGTTCGGCTCGTTCAGCACACTGCTGCTAGGACTTTATTCCCCCTAAACATTAAAGGTTGTCTCGCAGGAAGAGTTCTTTAATTCTCTTCAAACCAGCGTTCTGATGGGAATCTGTTTCAGTGTCCGTCTGTCAGGAAGCTGGCGGTTCAAACGTGCAGAGGCATCATCAGAGGGAAGTGACAGCAAAACATCCAGAAACCATCAGGGACAAAGATCGAGAGTTCAGGTGCACGACCCGGGAACAGTACAGGAAAACCTGGGTGGACCTCGGTGGAGGGCAGCAGGTTTGGTGAGGTGCCTGACAGAAGGCTGGATCAGTGGGGGTTGGACCCTTTTGGGGACTGGAGACTCTCTGATAGGTCGACTTCCGAACCAGAAACTAGTTTCTTTCTGTCTTAAAGCAACAAGGCCAAAGAACATCTCACATCTGCAGAGGTACTGTAGAAAGGTCTTCTCCAGTTTCACAACCACAGCGTACCATCAGCTGTGACTCTGATGCGGTCCAGGAACAACAATGAACAAATGATGAAGAATCAAATGAAAATCAAAGAGTTTTACAGTCAGTCCTCTGTGCTGCAGATTTAATTGTTGCTAGGCAACAGGCTCAGCAGCTTGTTTTAATGAAGGGATGACTTCCTCATCCTGACATGGTGTCATCTCTAGATGCTGCTCGTTTCACTTCTTCACTCTGGATGAACGTTTGAGAGTTGAAGCTTTCAGTAACTGTGAAGCAGCGAGGAACCTACAGAGCAGCCATGTCAGGAAAACAGAGACGACACCATGGCTGTAAAGTCTGGTTCTCTCTGTCATAGTAAATAAATTAGACCAGGACTCATGAGACTGAGGACCTGTTTACCTGAAAACAGTTTCTGGTGACAGTGGAAGAGTTTTGTTGCGTTTGTACTTTTCATTTACATGAAAATAGCAAATGTTTTCTCTGACAATGGCCCAGTTTGACAACGGGTTCCAGAGTGCAACGGTTCAAGAACGTCCCGGTGTCTGTTGTCGTGTAAACAGAAAAAATAGATCTTTTCTGTCAGGGAATCCCTGTCTCATGTGCAGCATGACGCAAAACATAACGGCTTCCTACAATCCACAGAAGAAGAAACCACAACAGTAGCGGTTACCAGAGTATTGTTTATAGTATTGTTTGTAGTATTGTTTGTTGTTTGTAGTATCGTTTGTAGTATCGTTTGTAGTATTGTTTGTTGTTTGTAGTATCGTTTGTAGTATTGTCTGTAGTATCGTTTGTTGTTTGTAGTATTGTTTGTAGTATTGTTTGTAGTATCGTTTGTTGTTTGTAGTATCGTTTGTAGTATTCTTTGTTGTTTGTAGCATCGTTTGTAGTATTGTTTATAGTACTGTTTGATGTTTGTAGTATTGTTTGTAGTATTGTTTGTAGTACTGTTTGTTGTTTGTAGTATCGTTTGTAGTATTGTTTGTAGTACTGTTTGTTGTTTGTAGTATCGTTTGTAGTATTGTTTGTAGTATTGTTTGTAGTATTGTTTGTTGCATCGTTTGCAGTATTGTTTGTAGTATTGGTTGTTGTTTGTAGTATTGTTTGTAGTATTGTTTGTTGTTTGTAGTATCATTTGTAGTACTGTTTGTTGTTTGTAGTATCGTTTGTAGTATTGTTTGTAGTACTATTTGTTGTTTGTAGTATTGTTTGTAGTATTGTTTGTAGTATTGTTTGTGTGACAGTTGAACCTCATCGTCTGTCCATTGACATATTTTATTGTCTGCCATCTGGACAGTTGCAGCTGCTTTCAGGTAGAACTTTTTGACGCATGCACTCAGTTTCAAGTTTCAAAGGCCACAGCACCAACTAGTGGTGTGGTGGGGAATTACACCCTTTCCACGTCTACCGTTGTTGTGTAAACAGATTGTAATTGGAACATTTTCATGTAAATGTGTCAATAGAAATGGGGGGGATATCTGTTTTTATTGGATTGTTGTCGTGTAAACAGGGCCTGAGGAGGACAGGAGTCACTGGAAAACTGGTGCGAAAATAAAAGTGTTTTTTTGTGAAGAGGAAGAGGAACGTGATCTGCGAAGAAGAGCAAGGCCGGATGAACCATGTGGGCAACTGGGCAAGTGCCCAGGGGCCCACGATCTCTAAGGGACCCAGGGCAGTGAGGGCACAAGCAAAATATCTGGTCATCTCCTGCTTTATTTGGAGCCTGCACTGCAGGAGACTCTGCTGCACTTCAGCTGCATTTGGGCCGCCCGCATCCTCCCAGCGCGCCTGCTGCAGCTCTCCAATTTTTATTTTATTTTATTTTTTTACTGAGTCGGATACTTGACCACATTCCTTGATAGCACAACCTGTCAATCAATCAATCCAGTAGGCGTGTTATCAACGGAACAATTGACAACCTCAATTTGTCCCAAACATGAACACCTATACCTGCTGACAATCCATTCAGTTTTTTCCCCCTAGAACTTTATTAACAACACTAAATAGAACAATGCAACAATAAACAAATACAAACCCTTGAAGGGTGTCATAACTACATTTCACAAAATAATGAAAGAGAAAAAAATTAACATAAAAAATTAAATACATTACATTAAATACATAAATTAAATAAATTACATAAACTTAGGATCGTGACGATATGAAAAACTTAGTTTTAATTAAAACAATATGTCTGTTGTCTGTTGTGATATGATTCTAGCAGTTTTTTAATCCACTTAATGAAGAATAGTATGACTTAAAATCATTCATAAAACAGGAAGGAGGGCTCATTACCCCCCTCTTATACAGTGAATGTGGTACTTTGCTATAAGTACGACTATATTTATGGCATCAGAGAAAGCTGAGCTTCAGTTATCCACATAAAATAAAATGGCATCAGCATCAAAAGAAGGAATTTTAAGTTTGAGATTAACCCAGTTCCTGATGTCTGTCCAAAAACTTTGTGAACATTGGCATGAAACAAACAATTATTTGAGGGATTCATCTTCTGATTTACAAAAGACACAAATCAACCTCAAATTAAAATCTTCTTTAAAGAAAGATGGCTACAGGATATATCTTATTTATTATTTGCAAACGATTCTCCTTCACTTTAGGAGATTTAGGCCATTTGACAGATTTAGAATGAGCAGAAATCATTATGGTTTTATGGTTTATACTGGGAGGTTTCTTGAAGGAATCATTGTTATAATCAGTAAATCCTTTGTCACAAACATTCATTGATCATCTTGTTGCATTTGAAGTAACTAAGTTACAGTCATTTAATTTTAATGTGGGCATCAAATCATCACCTTTGAATACTTTGTGTATTATATTCGTAATTAATTGAATCCGCTGTTGGTCAGGCTACTTCTTGTTGTGCCATTAACTCTAATGCAGTATAGTTATTGAATCAAGTGTTACTTGTGTAGGTAAAACTAGATGATGAACAACTGTTAAAATACACCAGAATGCAGGAAGTGGCATTTAGTTTATTCAAAGTTTTCTGGGGGAGGACCCCCAGACCCTCCCCTATCAGTCCCCACATTATAAATGCTTCTGACACCAGCGGCCAACACGTTGCTAAACAAGTACACATATGGTGTCATATGGTGTTCAGTACGTTCACCTTAACTCAGTCTTGATGATTTGTGTCAACAAGAGGACATTGTAGCATTTCTATGAGCATTTGGATTTTTATACATCAAAATACACTTAGTTAGACTTTTAAGTATATTTACTGTATATTATGGTAATTTATTCTGTATTTTGCCAGATTATGATGATTCATGGGTCGTGATGATAGGGACCTTGAAGACTGTTGCCCAGGGTACTGTCACGATCCGGTACGGGAACTGGCTGGATCCATGAACTCGCTGGGTCCGGACTGGCTGGCGAGGAAGGTGAGACCCACATGCAGGAGGACCAGATGGCTTGGAGAGACAAAAAAAATGACAATTAGTGAACTGCACTAACATCACAGAGGATGAATTGCTGGTGGGACAGCGAAAACTTACCAGGCCCCCGAAGGGGACCCCCGGTGCAGACAGAGCAGGTGGCTGTAGGAGAGCAGGTGGAGTGGAACCACAGATCATGACACCATGGAAGGACAATGTTCGAATAACATCATGTGCAAGGACTCGCCACTGCAGCTCCAGGAAACAAGCCACCCTTCATGTGGAAGTCACCAGGACTAAATACTAGTCACTAATGAGACAAGAGGAAGACACCTGCGGATAATTAGGAAGAGGATCAGGTGTGAAACAGGTGAGATCATGACACCCTCCTTGCTAGCAGGCTCCATTCAGATAAAGTGGGCTGGCTAACTAGCTTGCTGTACGGTGGCCTACACAGTCAAAATTCTACGGTGGCCGAACGGACACACAATGCAATATGCAGTACGCTCAGTAGGAGTGGAAAAAATATAAAATTAAACACATTTTAAAATTGATTTTGGGTCTTTTAGAATCGATTCTGAATCGCCAGGACTAAGAATCTAGATTCTTTAAAAAAATCAATTTTTTTCTGCACCCCTAGTTACAATGTAGACAAACCACTAAATCCAGAGCTTTGCCTTTCTACTCAACTCTTTCTTCACCATGGCCAACCGAAACAACACCCTTATTACTGAGAACAAGCTCCACTTTGCGCCAAGAGTGCAGATCCAGGACCTGCTTTGACCCAATAGCTTAAAGGCAACGCAGGCACCCCATACTCCTGTAGCACCTCCTTCAGAATGCCTCAGGGAACACGACCATAAACCTTCCCCAGGTCCACAAAACACATGTAGACCCAAGAGTTGAACTCCCATGAGGCCCTTATCAACCATGTAAGGATGAAATCCATACATGTGGAATATAAATGTGTTCATTGGCTGTTTAATACCTTATTCATGTTTGACAGATGATGTGACAAACAATCATTTTGATCTGTTCTGACCCTATTTAGAAAGGATTACACAACCATCTGGACCAATCAGTCTGAGTTAAACTGAGTTAAATCAAACCAGTTTCAACTGAGTAAAACAGTGTCAAGCCAAACCATCCATCCATCCATTATCTTTACCCTCTTCTTCCTGTCAAGGTCATGGGGGTCGCTGGTGACCATGTACAGGTCTCCAGTCCACCACAGGGACACAGAGACAAACAAGCATTCACTCACTCACACCTAGGGACAGTTACCAGTCAGTCTAACATGCATGTTTTTGGTCTGTGGGAGGAAACCTACGTGTGCACAGAGTGAACATGCACTCAAAGGTTTTGGGCTGGGATTTGACCTGGCAACCTGCACAAACTACACTGAGTTAAATCAAGTTGAACCGAGTTAAACAATCAAACTGAGTCTGTATGAATTAAACCAACAGTTCTGTGCACTAAAGCATCACTGCTAGCTGCTACTGCTGTTTCTGAAGTCACTAAAGAGTCTGGCCCTGAGACTGACTCATAATGTGTACATGTTTTACTTCATACACAGTACCTGAGTATGCACAGACTTTAGGTATAGATCATGAAACTTTAGATCATGAAACTTTAGGTATAGATCATGAAACTTTAGGTATAGATCATGAAGCTTTAGATATAGATCATGAAACTTTAGATCATGAAACTTTAGGTATAGATCATGAAACTTTAGGTATAGATCATGAAACTTTAGATCATGAAACTTTAGGTATAGCTCATGAAACTTTAGGTACAGATCATGAAACTTTAGATCATGAAAATTTTGGTATAGATCATGAAACTTTAGGTATACTGTATACAGTAGTATATCATGAACATTATAAAGGTGTCAGTCCTGTGGTCAGTTTTACTGAAGCTGACAACACAGAAGACAAAGTGTGAAAGCAGAACTTTTTAACTTTGTGGTTTTTACAAAAAGGATGTGAAAGTGACTCAGTGTAAAGTCTCTTGGTGTTCATGATCACATCTGTTAGTTTCTTCTTGACGACCTCCTCTTCCTCTTTTTCTCTTCAGAGCCGCCTCCCGACCATTAAAGTGAAATACCTTCTTCTTGCCTGGCTGGGCATCCTCATCGTCAGCTGGATCATCTACATGCAGTATGCGTCATACACCGAACTCTGCCGTGGACATGTTTGTCACATGATCATTGTGAGTACCCTTACATAAACAAGACCTTGTTTTGACTTGTGAAGGAAAAGTTGGCTTCAAGTAAAACCTAACTGGCAACCCTTCAAAACATTCAACTACATGCTCAGGTTCATTTGATATTTATCCTTAAATCTGCGACTGTATGTCTGTAGATAACATGACAGAGCAATATTCCAGATATTAAAACTTATAGCTTAGCAGTTATTGAGAGAATGCATATAGCTTACTGCCTTTAAAGACAGAGTTTCAATTCAAGATGGCCCCCACTGCCATGACTTGTGAGATGTGCTTATACTTGGAGTATGTTGAAGATGACTGCCAACATGAACGTAACATCTTTTATCTGTCATGTTGAGTAAGTTATAAACATGATGAATAGATGGATGATGATGGATGATGATGGATGGATGGATAAATGTAAATGGACTATACTTATATAGCATCTTTCTATCTTATCAAGACACTCAAAGCTCTTTACAACCTGTGCCGCATTTACCCATTCATACAGCATCTACTACAAAGTAGATCTCTACAAAGCTAATTGAACAAATCATTCTAAAGAGACTAATCAGTGATTTATCACATTCATACACCGATGGGACACACATCAGAGGCAATGAGGGGTTCAG
>JARVGQ010000672.1:2563480-2573513 GCA_031762355.1 Hypsolebias martinsi | reverse complement strand
TATTCTGTTTATTGATAAATCCATCCAATCTGATCGCAAATAACTTCTCCAAAATCTTCGAAAACTGTGGTAACAATGATATTGGTCTATAATTACTTAACACACATTTCTCACCATTCTTAAAAAGAGGGATTACTTTAGTTATTTTCATATTTTTTGGAAATATTCCTGTTGAGAACGACAGATTACATTTATATGTGAATGGCTCAGTAACGTAACTTATTATATATTTTACCAACATCATATCCATGTCAACCCAATCTTTTGATTTTTTGTCTGCAAGGTGTTTTACAACATTCATTATTTTTTCTTTTTTAGGTCCTTCAAGAAAAATACTATTTTTACAACTTGTAACTTTATGATTCACATCTTTATCTACTTTTGGTATTTTAGTAGCCAGACTCGGGCCAACATTCACAAAATAATGATTAAATTATTTTACAATTTCAGTTTGATCGTGGATCTCAATACCATCCTTTACAAGATATTGTGGAACACCTGATTTTACTCCATGGTTTTTCAGAACACTATTCATTATTCGCCATGTTTCCCTCATGTTACCATTACTTTTGTCTAATAATTCATTATAATATTCCTCCTTGTGTTTTCTTATAATCCATACCAATTTATTTTTATACTTGTGTCTCTCTTCTGCTTCTTTTGTTTTTAGTTTTATGAAGCATGAGTACAAGTAGTTCTTCTTTTTACAAGCATTTCTTATTCCTTTGGTCATCCATGGTTTATCAACATCTCTTTTTGTATAATTTTTTTGCACACAATTTTTTTCATACAGAACTCCCAAAATATTCATAAATACATCATATGCACGGTTTACATCGTCAACATACACATCCCTCCAATTTTGTTTTCGTAAATCCTCAAATTATCCAAAGCTTTTTTTAGATGCGTTTATTATTTTTCTCTTTTTTGTTTCTCGTTTTATATTGTATTGGTTATTTTTGTAAATTGTGAAAACTGGTAAGTGGTCACTTACATCAGTAATCAAAATACTGTACCACCCGTTATCTCTCTATTTGTTATATTTGTAAAAATGTTATCAATAATTTTGGCACTGTGAATTTTATTTTTTGTAGGTTTTGATATTATTGGATAAAGATTTAAACTATGCATAGAGTTTATAACTGTACTAATATTATTTGAGTCTGTTTTATTTCCCAAATAAATATTGAAGTCTCCACATAAAAACACTGTTTTGTTTAACTCTTTTCTAGCGATTTGTGATTTGATCTGTGACTTGCGCTATATTTAAATCAGGTGATCGATATACACAACTTATTATATTTTTAGAAGTCATGGTCATTATTTTAATTGTAATTATTTCCATAATATTTTCTACTATTACTGACATATTTAGAATTTTTTTTTACATTTTATTTCCTTGTTTATAAGTAGAGCTACTCCACCACCTCGTTTATTTTTTCTGTTCGTATAATAAAGTTCATATCCTTCAATGTTAACATTATTTATATTTTTATCATTCAACCATGTTTCTGAAACTGCTAGTATACTAAAGTTATGTTTAACTGTTTTAAATAATCTGTTATTTTGGATAAATTTGCATTTATACTTGTACTGTTAATGTGAATAACAGAAAGACCATCTTTTGTTCTTTTAAAATTGTTAAATTCTTCTTCTTTATAGTATTCACAGTCTTTAATTACATAGCATGGATCAGTGGAATGGATTCCCACAATTAGGCCATTTTGGAAACAGATCGTCCAGATGGACTCAAGGCTAAAGATAAAATCTGTCTGCCTGAAGAAAATCAACAATCAAGCTTATCTGAATCTGACTGGGCCGACTATCAAATTTCTCCTGGGACATGAGTAACCAAGGACAATAAGCTTCATCTATCGCCCCCGTCCCCGGACCAATCAGTGACCGACAGTGTTCTGATGTTACATTTTGGTACCTGCTCAGCCCAGTCAGAACTACAGAGCCAAGGGCTCGGATAAAAGGGACCGGTTCTACGTAATGTTCCTAATAGAAAAGCCTTGGAACCGTGCTGAGTCGCGCCGAGTTGTGCTGTACAATTACTAATGGAAAAGGGGCACTAGTATCCCCCCCCCCCCACACACACACACATACAATGCTTCTGATACCATTGAATCAAGGAACTGGTAACCGGAGCTAACAAGAATACTGGAAGAGCACAGATTATAAACGGGTTTCACTTGGGCCGGGCACGGTACCACAGAATGGACAATGTTTCAGCAAAGACTGATGGATTCAAATGGCCTTACGTATTGAAAACGCAAAACACTTCACAATCATCCATAGAATAGACTTCAAAAGTTCTATTGCTGGTCTACTCATTATTAGTTTGGGTCCAGGCTGCATGAGTAAGAATGCAAATAAAACATGAACCTGGGGGCTGTGAGATCTATGGGATCAGATTGTTGAGCCCAGAGTTACTTTCAAAGAAGATGAAGCAGCATTTAGCCATTGTGCCACACACAAATAGAACAATTTAAAGAATAATTACCACACAAAGTTTTAAAGTTTGCACTTTTGAATTTTTGAATTATGAAGTTTTTTTTTCTCAAGCATATGAGTGAATTCTTTTAAAGTTTTTTTGTAAAGTCAGTCTCTTTTTAATCAACATTATAAAACTTAGTTTTGTAGTTGTGTATTTTATTGTTTTTAATGTATTTTTGTTGTTGTTGTTTTTACACATTGAGCTACGATGTGTCTAAAATACTTGATAAAAATAAAGTTGCCTTGTCTTGTAGACCGGATTGTGTCAAGGCCCAGATCTGGGAAAAGATACAAAAAAATGTCTGTATCATTGTATGTCCCGTTAAGCCCAGTGGTTCATAATCTGTAAATGGAAGAATGGTTCCCAGTATACTCCCACATACGTCCATACACAGAGGTACGCGTGTACTTCTGCAGGGCATGTCTGCGCAAAACACTGCCCGGCGACGGACTGGCTTGTATGCAACGCCAATGTATTAAATTCCCCTTCTTCATACCTAATCTGGCCTTTTCTTTAGTTTTTTTTTTTTTGGGGGGTGGGGGGTCAAAAGGCAAGCGCTCTCTTCCTCCTCCGTTGATGCAATGACTGAAATGGTGAGAAATGAAGGAATTTGTCAAAAGTGAATTAAACTCAGGTCCAGCGTGGCTGCAATGTGGCAGTCCCAATCAAAATTTCTCCAGGAACTTTCTACTCCATTTTGACACATGGCAGTAACATAAAATGTGGAAGAAGTGTAGTGCTGTAAAAACTTTCAGGGATGTGCTGTATGTGTAAAAGAAAAAACTGGGCTCAGTACAGAACCCTGGAGTATTAACGATAATTAAAAAACATATTGTTTTTGCCTTGCTCTGGTCACAAGCGGCAGCTTTTGCTTTTCCTCTCTCGTCTTTTCCTCTCCCTGTGTGGTTGTTAGTCTTGTCTGCAATTCCTCGGCACTCAGCTCTCAAACGCAAAGTGATTATGGATTTGGTATCATGGACGATCAACTTTATTGACAAGATTTTTTTCTACAAAGCGACAAGGTCCGGGGGAGCCAGCTTGCCCGTCACAGACACACTCTGGCGGTTACGTGATGGATTCCTGGGGCGAGTGGAAGGTCATGTGTCTGTCAGTCCTGTCTGTGGAGGATGCCGATGTTTATAATTGGATTTATGATGGCAGGAGCTTTACTGTTTGGCATCTGTGGAACACTGTTCTATAGGAAATTGAGGAAGACTTCAGCGGCAATTACTGCCATGTCTAAGCTTCCGAATCAGAGTGAGAGTTGATCCGTGCCGTGACCTCAATAAATCAGCTGCTTTACAAGCAGAACATATAACATATAAGAAGTCCATTTTTCTTGAAAAATCTGACACTCTCCACTTTTCACATTCTGCTGATGAGGGTGCCTGTTCCAAGCGAAGAAGCGGGTAGAGCGATTGAACTGACTAAAACACAGCATCTCTAGCGGACAACATAGGAACTGCAGATTTTAAAGAAAATAAAATTTATTCTTTTTTTTAATAATTCAAACTTATCCCCAGGCGGACTAAACCCCCTGGGCCGCACGTTTGACACCCCTGCTTTAGTGTGTTCTTCTTCTAGTGGTGCAAATAGCTTAAGGGAGCACTACCGCCACCATGTGGTAAGACAAGTTGGATTCTGGACCCTGCCTACAGAACGGGTCCAGAAGTGTAATGGAAACACAACCATACACAAGCTGATCTGAACCGACCTGAGCTGACCCGACCTGTGCCATGACAGTGGAAAAGGGGCATTAGTTGAAGTACTCTTTCTTTGTCTTCTTCTTTTCTGTGTTATCATAGAAGTAGTTTTCTTCTCATTGGCTGAAGAAAAACGGGAGTCGAGCTCTGGTCCAGATGCAATTTATAGTGGAGGGGTGGGGCCCACACAGCAGGTGGGCATGGACTAGAAGTTTTTAGTGTTCCGCGTGCTGCGCGCGAGTAAACCTAATAGCGACAGCCTTTAAAGGGCGTAGCTTACACGAAATACAGTAGAACAAGCTGGATCTGCTGTGAATAAGAGTGAGTGCCTTAGAGGAGATGAGGAACTGTACTGTACTCTTTCTCATGGAAACATGGCTTAATAGTAACATGCCGAACCTGACGTTCTAACTGGACAACATTTTTTTTGGGCAGACCACTGCAGCTATTCGATTCAATTCAGTTTATTTATATGTATAGCACCAAGTCACAAAAGAAGTCATCTCAGGGCACTGAACAGAAACATTCATGTATGTAAAAAATTATTTAACATTTGTCTGAGGAGCAGACTGCTTTGAATTTAACTCCATCGAAGGACTCATCTTGATCAAGCATGAATGCAACAGTGGAAAGTAAAAACTTCCTCATGAGGGAGAAGCATTTAGCATAACCAGGCTTAGGACAAACGGCCATCTGCTTCGACTGGCTGGGTATGAGGGGAATAGGAAGCAGGAACAGATATACAAAGGCAGGTCAAGAATCACACACTGTATTAAGATAGAAATAGTATCAAATTAAAATTATTCAATTTTAACAAACCATTTAAGGAAATGAGGTCAATTTGTCCAATATGGCAGCATAACAAGCCAACACTAGTTATTTATCAAAAAGGAAAGCCTTAAGCCCAGTCTTAAAACTGGACAATGTGTCAGCCCTACGGACAGAAAGAAAGTTGATTTCACAAGAGAGGAACCTGATAACTGAAAGCTCTGCTTTCTATTCTACTTTTGGAAAATCTACCAACTGTGAGTAAGCCCGGATCTCACAGTCTTTCTCGTCCAAAATGGAAATCAGAAAAGCCATTTTTATTAGTTGTTATACATCGTCCACCAGGCGCTTACTCTCGGTTTTTGTCTGTATTCTCAGAAGTCTTCACTGACTTACTACTACACACTGATAAAGTCATAATAATGGGTGATTTCAACATTCATGTAGATGTTGAAAGTGATAGATTAAGCATCGTGACATGATTGGCTTTTGTGTGTAGAACCCACGTGCAGGAAGATGAGAAGACTACAGTAAAAATAAGTAAAATGTTTATTATGAATAAACAAAACAAAATGCTGACAGGGGCAGCTAGCTTACTTTAAGAAGGAGACAAGGAGGGATGACAAGACACCAAGGGGCTGACTAAATGCAGACACTGACAAGGTCAAATAAGTACCATCCACTTGGGTGGTGGGGTGGAAAAAGAAAGACACAAGTAGGGTACAGCAGGATCAAACAAAAAAGCGACAGGTAGGAATCAGGTAAAATACATTGGACACAAAGGGGAAACACAGAAACCCTAATACTCCAGAGTCAAGGTAGGCAGTCAGGAGACCATCCACGGGAGGACAGAAGATCCGGGCGGCAGCCTGACGACCATCCGTCAACAGGCCAGAGGTCTGGCTGGCGGCCAGGATGCCATCCACCCTTAGACAAGGGTTCCGGCGGGCGGCCAGGAGACCCTCCCTTTATGGCCAGTGGAGAGGCCACAAGTGCAGGTGAGGAGACCCCTGGGACAGCTGCAGCTTGATGAGCGAGGCCCTCTGGAGGGTGAGCAAGGCTTGGCATCTTTTTTGGCTGAGTGTGGGTTGGTGTCTTCTTCGGCTGAGTGGGGGTTGGTGTCTTCTTCGGCTGAATGGGACTTGGTGGCATCTTCGGCTGGGGTGAAGTGAGGACCACAGCATGAGGTGAAGCGATGACAACAGCATCAGGCAAAGAGAGGACCACAGCATCAGGTGAAACAAAGACCACAGCATCAGGTGAAGAGAGGACCACAGCAGTAGCAAGAGCCTCTGGAATGAGGACCTCAGGAGGAGTGAAGACCTCTGGAGGAACGAGAATCTCTGGAGGAGTCAGGAACTCTGGAAGAGCGAGGACCTCTGGTATTGGCATGGGAACTAGTCTAGGTGTTGGCATGGGAACCAGTCTTGGTGCTGGTATGGGAACCATCTAAGGTTTAGTTTGTACAGAAACCAGCCTTGGTGCTGGGTACGGACCCAGCGAGGTAGGAGCTGGTGCGGAAACCAGCCTTGCTGCTGTCTCGAGACCCAGCGAGGTAGGAGCTGGTGCAGAAACCAGCCTTGGTGCTGGTACAGGAACCAGCAAGGTAGGAGCTGGTGCAGAAACCAGCCTTGGTGAATGACCCAGCCTCGGTGCTGGTACAGGAACCAGCAAGGCAGGATCTAGTGCAGGACCCAGCCTTGGTGCAGGACCCAGCCTGGGTGCTGGTCCGAGAACCAGCAAGGCTGGAGCTGGCGCAGGACCCAGCCTGTGTGTTTATGTGGGAACCAGGGAGTCAGGAGCTAGTGCAGAACCCAGCCTTGGTGTAGGACCCAGCCTTGGTTCTGGTATGGGAACCAGCGAGGAAGGAGCTGTTATGGGAACTAGCCAAGTAGGAGTTGGTGCAGGACCCAGCAAGGCAGGAGCTGGTGCAGGTCCCAGCGTGACAGGTGCAGAAACAGGACCCAGCATAGAGGAGGCTGGTGTGGGAACCAACCAGTCCAGGGCTGGTGCGGGAACCAGTGTTTCAAGTGCTGGTGCGGGAACCAGCATGAAGGAAGCAGTAGTGAGAGCCAGTGGGTCCAGTGCTGGTGTGGAGACCAGCAGGTCCAATGCTGGTATGGAGACCAGCTGGTCCAGTGCTGGTGCAGAGACCAGCAAGTACAGTGCTGGTGCGGAGACCAGCGGGTCCAGTGCCGGTGAAGAGACCAGTAATTCTAGTGCTGGTGATTGTGAGGGAGAGAAATCAGCTGGGGGTGAGCTAGGATGAGGACCAGGTTGAGCAGGAGCTAGCAGAAGCGAGCGCAGCACGCACCTCTCTATCCACGCCTGTTAGAACAACTCCCACATCTCCAGCGAGTTGTTATTGTTGTCAGCCATGGTGTACCTGGAGACAGTGATCCTACTCTCCCAATGATCACTGGGGCTGCAGGGTTCCTCACCCCCAGCGACAGGTGCGCAGGGGCATGCGGCATCCTACCTCCTAGCGATGGGTATGATGTCCTCCCCATCATGAAAGGAAACGCACGGGCAAGGACTTGGCTGCATCTGAGAAAAGACATGCTGGGGTTTGGTGAAACCGGCTCGGTGGAACTGGCTCGGTGGAACGGCTCAGTTCTGGCACCCATTCCTCCTGTGGCGAGTCCGAGCAGATTGTCCCCCTCCCTTTGAAGACCCCTCCAGGAAAACAGGAGGTGGTTGGGGAGGAGGCGGGTTGCGAGGTGCTGCCACTCTGGGTGTGGGGGAGAAAAGTCGAGGTGGTGAGGCATCGGACCCCGGTTTAAAAGCCAGGTAAGTACCTCGAAAAAGAAACCTTCTTATTTCCTCCTCCTTGTCATGTTGGGCAGTCTTCTGTGCCTTGCAGGCCAGACACTCAAAAAGAGTTATCTTCCTGCTAGGTTCGGTAAGGTCCCTAGATGCTGACATGATCGGCTTCTGTGTGTGGAATCCACGTGCAGGAAGATGAGGAGACTCCAGTAAAATAGGTAAAAAATGTAGTATGAATAAACAAAACAAAATGCTGACAGGGCAGCTAACTTACTTTAACGAGGAGAGACGGAGGGTTGACGAACATTAAGCCTAGGACAAGGACAATCCATAGACGCTAACAAGACACTAAGGGGCTGACTAAATACAGACACTAACAAGGTGAAATGAAAGGCACATACAGTGATTGGGATCAGACACAGTGTTGGAACACAGGAGGAGAAATGCTGAGGGGTGATAGGCAAACATGAGAAAAAACACAACATGTATGACAAGACCCCAGAAACCCTACACAACGCCTTTGATAATTTAAGAATCAATTGGCTTTACCCAAAATAACTGCACATCTACTCATTTTCATCACCACACTCTTGACCTGGTTCTGACTTATGGCATAGAGATTATGGATTTAGTAATACTTCTTGGGATGCACGATATTGGATTTTCGGCCGCTATCCAATATGCCGATATGTTAAAACTTATTTGGCCGATAACCAATGCTGATACTGATATTTTATATACTGTACGCGCCTTTGTCAGAACATAGCTCTCTTATTTAGGCTTAATTGCTACAAAAATTGTGCAACAGCTATAAGAGCTGGTGACATATATTCAGTAACAGCCATATATGTATTTGGAAGCTTTTTACATGGTGGCTGGTGATTCTAATCATGTAAACCTGAAAGACTGCTAAGATTTATCAGCATGTGACCATACCACCATGGGGAAATAATAGACTGTGTTTACACCAACATACAAGATGCATATAAAGCCGTACCCCACCCCTTTCTTGGCCTCTCTGACCATGTCTCAATCTTCATGGCCCCTATCTACTTCCCCCCACTGAGAAGTTCCAGACCAACACAGAGGACAATCACCGTATGGCCCAGCGACAGCAACTCTGTACTGAAGGACATCTGCGCGCACAGACTGACAGATCTTCAGAGAGGCTGCTGTAAATGAAGAATAGCTGGATCTGGAGTGTGATGGCCTCCCTCCCTCAGGATGTCCACCACTGAAGTTTTGAAAATATCCACCGTGTAGGATTTCTGTCTCTGTCAGCCATACTCACTCTCTTTCACAACTGTAGCAGTTTCCATAATCAAACACTACACGTACTCACCTGATTCTGAGAGACGACTCTGGAGGAGCTTAAAAGCCTCAGCTAGACACTCCTTTGGTGCCAGAACATCATCGAGCCCTGGTAATTGGTAATGGACAGCTTCTAAAGTAATTTTATAGCTTTTTGCTATAACCCTGTTTTTTGACGCTCTACAGTGACCAAGTCCTGGACGCTACTCATCCTTCTTGGGCCTTTGTGTTCCTCGTGGATTCATGCTCGCCCAAATCATGGCCCCAAAGAGACTACCCAAGAAACTGCAGCCTGGACAAAGACCATCTTCATACCAACAAACCTGATCCTCTCTCCAACGATCCTCTCCTCACCTCTCAGTCAAGGAACCTTCAGCAGAACTTTCCTCCTCCCATGGACTCACCTAACAACAAAGACTTGTTTTCAGTAAAAACTACTATGAATCCTTTAAGAGATTTCAACTTAACATATCCAGTACTCACCATGGCCTCTTCTTCCTCTGCAGCTTTCACTCCAGCACCTGTAAATAAAGAGATTTATTTTTGAAAACTCTGGATTTGTTTTCTGTCCGGTCTGCCACTTGGGGTCAAACACTACTACAAACATGACACACCATGAGAAGCACTGACAACCTTGCAGCCACAGCTTAATGCAGCCGTCTCAACAATGGAGGCAAAGAACTTGACCTATAAGACTCAGTGTCCCCCAATCTAGTAGAATAAAAATACCATTTTAAAATTGGATTTAGTTTCAGCCTGTTAAAAAGTGGAAAATGTTGCAAAAAGAGGTTTAATTAGGTGTTATGCCTGTAGTCTTGCAACAATCAAGATAATGACTTGAAATGCTTCTGGAGAGCTGTAATAAAAGGGGCCGAGATAGTGTAGAGGCAGGGCAGCCGGCTCAGGATCGGAAGGTCCCAGGTTTGATCCCCGGTCACTGCATACCTCGTTGTGTCCCTGGGCAAGACACTTAACCCCGAGTTGC
>JARVGQ010000672.1:2401424-2413287 GCA_031762355.1 Hypsolebias martinsi | reverse complement strand
CCCCCACACACACACACACACACACACACACACTCTTGCACTGGAGGATAACTGCTCTAACCACTCAGCCACAGCCACCCTGTGGTTGACTAAATGCATCATGTCAGGTACTTACATGACATGATGCATTCAGGTCAGTGGACGGGGATTGGGGAAATGTCAGCCATTACAGCTTCAATAAATGCCCAAAATTTTGTTGTAAATTTGGACACTTTTATACTACAATTTAAAATGTTTTCTGAGAATGGCTTCATATTTCAAGATGAAAATCAGTCTTGCCACAGGGCAAAGGACATGAAAGAGTTTCTGCAACAAAGAGACAAATTTCAAAGGCATGGCCAGCAAATAGTTGATCACAATCCAGTTACAAATGTATTGTGGACCTGAAGGAATTGATCTATTACACGACTCCAACCTACAAAGCTGATCTGACCACCACACTGAGACAGCTGGAGCCTGGCTGATAAAGTCAACTGTTTGTCATTTGTTAGGTTCATTCAAGCTGTGATAAAAGCCAAAGGTGGTGCAACAAATTACTAATGGCACAATATTCTTTCACATTGTTTCCTCACAATTGAGAGATTCCATTTTTCCCCTCTATTTGATCTAAAAAAAAAAAGCAATAATACAAGAATGTTTTTCTTTTATTGTTCCTTATTGCCAGAGGGCTGGCAAATCGTTTTAAATGATGGCTTTATAGAATGTATGTGAATTGTTGTTGTTGTTTTTTTAATCACACAAAAGAAAAAAAAAACATAAATAGTGTGAAATAGAAAGTAAGCAACTGGGGAGCTGTGATAATGTGTCTTTTCTTTTGGATAAATTGGTTCTAATTCCAGTGAACAGAAGCCAATGTGGCCAAATGTGTTTCCAAGTGTCTGTCATCTTGTGCTGTGAATGATTTGAAACAGGGACACAACATACCCGCTATGTGCCGAGTGTAAGTGCAATGGATCTGTCACCATGTGGGTGTGCATGTATTAGCACTGAGGGCTGTGACAGAGGTGTGAAGAGACGGAGACGGGCTCAAAGCAAAGACACCAAACTGCTGCAGTTCTCATCTGTGGCTCCACATTCATGCGTGAGCTAGCAGATTATTGGTATTATTGCATGCTGTTAGAGGCACAATCCAGACAATAGTAAAAACTGGGATTATAGTGTTGCCCGTGTCTGTCTGTCAGTGAAACATCTCATGGAGATGAAATAAAAAAAAAAAAAACTCCTATAAGTAATCATTGGATGTACATTTACAATGGATTACTCTTGACAGTCAACCAAATTTACGTTGGATACCACAAGCAACCTTAGAAAACACACACAGTCTATAACTGAGTCAGTTTTACAAAAATGGATTTTACATTTATGTGCTGGTAGCTAAGTCAGATCCTGTAACTAAATATACATATTTTTGACAAATTGCAAATATTTCATATTTGTGGATGACAAATGAACTACAGTATAACTGCTTGCAAAAAAGGCCATTTCATTTTAGATCATAAGGTTTGCATGTTATGACGTCTGAACTGGGCAATCGGACAAAGGTGGGTCATGAAAGCATTGTCGTTTGATTGGTTCTGGGGTTTGTGCATGCTCTGATTACAAGTGACTCCTGGAAGCTGACTGGCTTGTAGGTTTGAATCTGTGTGGATCACAAGCTCCCATTTAATTATACACACCCTGTATTCACTTCTGCTATATCTGTGGACGTTTTGGACTCCGTCGAACTTGTGACATGCATGCAATGCCATAAAGAACAATCCCCTTGTTAAATTACTTATTCCAACAACCATTTGGAAAATTAACCACACTCTCCTGACCATAAATTCATTTGCAAGCGTTTCATTCAAAATGTTGAATTAAGTACTGTATTAGAGAAATCTGTATTCTTTTAAATGAGTAAACTTTGCCAATTGTCTATTGGTTAGACAATTATTTTGACCAGTCAGTGAACAATCATTGGGTGTACAAGAACAGCTGATTTCAATTCAAGATGGCTGTCAAAGCTAACTATAGAAAACTCAAAAATGTCCAGTCAATTTAAGATGCTGTGTTGACTGTCTGCATGTGGAGGAGTCACGCACAAGAAATACTCCAAATCTGCTCATTGCAAAACATATTTGGTTCAAACTTTAGCACTAACTCTTGAAGGAATTCTGGTTTGCCAGTTAGCAAAATATCTTATGAACACCAGAATGAACTTTAATTTTAATGAAACAACTGATAATGTTTTGGAGTCAGTCCAGTTTAATATTGCCGTCACAACAAATTGACATTAGCCAATATACAAATGGCTCTAGCTCAATTTTATAGATAGCTAAAATGTGACCTCACTGTAGCTGGGGGTGGGGGGTGGGGGAGGGCATTCACATTATATGCTGTGCTCTGAGTGTGCCACCTCACAATATCATGATCAAAGTTTGACCACAACGGCCACCACTCTGTCAGGCCACAACATAATATAACTTTAGACTAAAACTCTGGAGTGAAATTGGCATGTGACTGTCAGTTTTTGAGGAACGCTAGGAGTTAAATTATTTTACAGTAAAGATTAATTATATCTTTACATCAAAGAGTCCAGCACTTTATTTGAATATGTCATACAGTTCTGATTAAACCTAAAAATGTGAACGATTAAGTCAAAGGGAGAAGACAAAGTGCCATACAATATGAACATAATTGTGTGAACGTTTAGGAATCATTCTCACTATTGTGATTCATTTTTCTTGCGTATGTTTTTCAGCAGCTTTCTCGTTCAACAAATCATAAATCAAAATGTTCAGCTCTTTCAGAACAATCCTGCTTTGACTTTTGGTTTTGGTGCAACTTTAGCTTTTTGAAACATTTAGCCTTTTCTGACATTTTTTTCCCTCATAAAAAAATAATTAAGCTCATTTTCCATTCTTCAAACCTTTAGATCTGTTTTTACAACCTTTTACTGCTCCTTGCAAATTTTGTTCTGCTTCAGCTTCTTTCAGCTTCCTTGTGCAAATCTAAACTTTCTAAGCTACTTTCAGCTTATTGAATCCTTTTTTCCACTGTTTTCCACCTTTGAGATTCTTTCCTCTAACTACAACATTTTTGTGCTTCTTCTAACTTCTTTCTGCTAATTTCAGCTATCTATGCTCCTTTCTGCTTATTTATGCAGGTTTCCGCTTTTTCTGCTATTTCAGCTAGTGGTTAGCTGGTTTATGCTTGTTTTAACTTTTTCAGCTAATTCCATATATTTTGCACTTGTTTTAACCGTTTTCAACCTAATTCAGTAAACATGTGCTCTTTCAACTTCCTTCTGGTAATTTGAGCTTCATTCAGCGTTTTTAGCTACTTTTCAGCTGTTTTTGATAATTTCAGCTTTTTTTTTTCAGATGATTTCCACTTTTTGTGTTCATTTCTGCTTCTTTCATCCTAATTTGGGCACCATTGTCCTCTCTCTGCTTCCTTCTGGTAAGGTAAGCCTTTTTCTACCTTTCCAACTACTTTTCAGGATTTTTTTTTTTTTTTTGCTAATTTCAGCTTTTAGAGCTAATTTACCGAGTTTTGTGCTCATTTCTGCTTATTTAAACCAAATTTAGCAAATGTGTGTTCTTTCTGCTTTCTTCTGCTAACTTAGGCTTGTTCTTCTTTTTCAGAAATACAGTACTTCAGCATATTTTTAGGCTATTTCAGCTGTTTTTCAGCAAGTTCTTTAGCAATAAACTGCATTTTTACAGAAAATGCTATTTCTCTAGTTTTGTTTGACCTTGGGTAAACACACAGCAGCATGCTCATCAAACACCACTGGTGACCTTTCAGCTGTCTGCTCTGAGCAGACTGGAGCTTTGTGGAAGCAGGAGCTAAAACTATGATGTGTGATGGTAATTTAAAGTCTGAGAAAACTGTTCAGTTCTGTAAACTAACAGACATAAACCTGTAAAACTGACCAAATAAACAAGCTTGTTTGGGGTTCTTAAAGGCTAAAGTTGAAAAATACAAAACCAGAAAGTTTGATTCTTATCTTGCAGTAAAAACATTCAAAGATGTGCTTAGAGAACCATGTTGAAATTTATGAATTCTGTCATTAATTTATTTTTAATTAGTTGAGTGTGATGTGGTAAAATGAAAGAAATACAGCCCAAATGCTGCATGTCCATAAATGTAATTTTATAGTTAGAAAAAGTGTTTGTGTGACTAATGGGACTGTTGCAGCATCAGACCCACACAGGTTACTCCTGACATGTTCTGTATTGTAGAAATGTTCCTTCGGATCTCTTTCTAGCCTGTCAGAATTGCTGAGTCAGTGTTCGTGCATGCATGTGTTTGAAGCGTAGTGTGTGCCAACAGCTTCCTGTGCCTACCTAATTTTTGCATGCATGCTCGGAGTCTCTCCTCAAGATTTGACACTCTGTTGTGGAGCTCCTCGTAGTCATAGGCCCCCATCTCTTCTTGTAGCTCGTTTAGAACTGACGTCACATTTCGGACCTCCTCCTTAAATTGCAATACCAATTTGGCATCGGCTTTGTACTCCTCCAACACTGGTATCAATGGTCTAAGCTCCTCCATTTTCGCTTTTATCGCCTGAAAGGATTAGAATAAGCCCGGTTGAGTGTCAAGCGCATCAGAAGGAGATCCGCTGTCTAGAAAGGAAAGAAAAAGAATAAAAGGACCTGTCTGAGCCTGGCTACACTATCTCTTTCCTACTTCTCCCCTTCTTGTGTCCATGTTCAGTGTTTGTGTAGCCTTGTGCATTTGTGTGTGTGTGTGTCTGAGCAAACAAACCAGGAGAATACTCTCCACCCGCTGGACGGGCGGAGCGGGAGGCTCCGTCCCGGCTCTGAGCAGCCATTAAAAAGCAAGCCCTCGGTACACGGACAACAATTGGGAAAGCTCTTTATTGGTCATCGTTCAAAATGCAACATCGTATTAAGGGTTACATGCTTTTACATGTCACACACAACAAAGTGTCTCGAATTATACGTCTATAGCTGTACGCAAAGGTTTGCTGAGTAACCAAATATGCATAGACAAAAGCCAGGAAAAAGGAAAATCAAAGTGAGTAACACCAATTAATAATGATAATGATAATAATAATAATAATAATAATAATAATAATAATAATAATAATAATAATAATAATTACGCCAGGAAAAATATTTTAAGATGAAAAACTTTAACAGCAGTAACATGCAGGAGTAGATCAGTAGTGGTTGGTTTGGGGAAAGGGTGGGGTCTCTTAATCTTAATGATGCTAAGGGTAAATTAACGGTTTGATGCCCAAATTCTCTCAGTACTGTGGCCCAGTTCAGGGGAATCTGGATTTGACCTGCCTCTTCTTCCCTGTGGCTCTCTTTACATTTCTTATTGTTAGCCCTGCAAGCAAGAAAATGACAGACTGTTGACAGGAGCTGCAGCTGGCTGACCTGACTACAGACACAGAAAGGTGCGCACACTTTGAATAATGAAAGTTATACATGCAACTTAGTGATGGCAGCATGACGTTTCTGTGCATGCACAAATGACATGAGAACACACGTGTTAGTGCAAGAAGGCAGTAATGGGTGCTTCCTTATGTAGCAATGGTCAGAACCACGTCCTATTTTTCTCTGTTTCACTAACTGAGCACTGAGCTACAAGTTTTGTATGGTAGTTGTGGGTAATCAAGACAACACAGTCTGTTGTTTGTATTTGAAAGATAACTTTTTTTAATCTTTTTTTTCATTTACAGTTTAAAATAAATATGTCACATGTTAACATAAATAAAAGTTCAGAATGAAAGGGAGTAGTTTAAAAAAATGTAATCTTCATTATCATACTTCTTCTGGGCTTCATTTAAAACATCTTTGTTCATTGTTATGCAGACGATACACTGCTCTACTTTTTAAGGAAGTGTTAGAACTCTTTTCCCTTTAAACCACTTTCTGATTGTCCTACAGATTTAAACTTTATGCTTGTTTTTGGTGAGGATAAAACCCAAGGTGTTTTTTTTTTTTTTATTTATTTTTTTTTTTTTTTTATATTTAGACACAGCCGAACATTTTAGGGTTGGCTGTAAAATGATCTTGTTGACTAATGAGCCACTTAAGGTGTATCTGTGTGACACTAGACCTTCTGGAACTTTTTGCTCTATTGATCATTTGATTGTACCCATTCAGAGATGCAGATTAGTACATCGTGGCAACCATGAGCACAACAACGTCTTTATACGACTTCACACTTGTGCTGTTTAAAATCAACTCTTAAAACACATTTATATATATTGGTTTCTGTTTATTCTTTGCTTTATGTTTTTTTTTTTAACTTTATTTAACTATGTCTTTACAAATGTTGTTTTTAAATGTGCTTTATTGACAAACATACATAAAATGTAGAAAAAAAATATTATTATTATTATTTAATACATAATACCGCAAAGTTAAAATGCTAAGTTTATTTTTATTTTATTTCTTACTGTTGAGTTTTCTTTTTACAATATTGTTGAAGTAATTAAATACAGTATATGTATAGTTTACAAATATTTTCTGGGTTTGGGGCAAATTGAGTCACATTGAAATAAATTTACATTGAAATATTGTACTAATTCCTGGATTTAAGACTGAAAAAAATCTAACCAAAATAAATAAATAAATAAACAATATGAGTTTAAAGACTGTCAGTGTGAAAAAAGAATTAAACAACAACAAAAAAATGTTTTTAATTTCAATTATGTTTGAACAGCCACGTAGTGATGAACATTTATTCATTTTAACCTCATTAGGTTAAGATTAGGCTGGAACTATTTAAAAATACTACTGCAGAGCTAAATATATATTTTTCTTTTTTGAGATGTTGAATAGAAAATATTTCAAATGAAATATAAATGTGTTATCCAGACAAACATTTTTTTTTTAAGTATTTAACATGTCCCCACATCTTGCAAGGAATATTAGGTGAACAAAAGAGCTTATTGTGTATTAGAGAACTGGTTTTTGGAGAAATATCTTCTTTTTTGTATTGTTGCATTAAAACACGTGGCACCTATTTGAATGAAAATAAATTAGCTTCATAAGTATGTTAAATGTACACTAAAGGTCTAAAAGATAAAATATAATTAAACTTAAATATCAGATGATTTAATCTAAATATTTATGTAAATGTGATGACGTATCTAGGTGTTTTTTTTTATTTCATATATCTTGCATGCATGATGAATTTGTTCATGTGAAGTTTGGTGTTTCAGATCAATCTGTTTAGATCAATTTCTCACTGGGAAGCGAATGCTCAAGACAATTTACAAACAACAGGGAGTTTCCAAAATGTCTCAGAACGTTTGCAGAGATTCTCAGTTCCCTGCTGTGAGCTGCAGACGCTGCAAGAGTTTAGTCATGTTTGAAAAACTTGCAAAAAATAATTTATTCAAAAAAAATGACAGAATCACCACAGGCTCTGGAGCTCATGTCAAACCCTGCTCAGTAGAATCCTAAAGTACTAGAGATGCATTCTTTTGTCAGTATGTAGGGAAAAGGCCCAAACTGGACACCATTCGCAGCCCATTGAGATACTGGTTTTAAACGCATAACACAAAATGGTCAGGTGATCAGAAATGAGTCAGCAGCTATGAAGGAAGGATGTCCTGCTCCAGATGTTCTGGAGACCTGGTTCCGTACCTTGTATTGCTTGGCGATGTTCTGCTTGTGGGTCTCTTCCACCTGCCTGAACTTGGTCTCCAGGCCACGGAACTGAACCTCCATCTTCTCAACGTACTGCAAGTCCCGCTGTGTGCGCTGGTCCAGAACTTGGATGGACTGGGTCATGTTCTGGACCTGGGAAAACAGATACAGGCTGAATCATCTTCCTTCTTTCTTTTCTTTTTTTTCTGAGCGTTGGCAGCAGAGAAAAAGTCGACACACAGACTCTGATGGTCCACGGCTGCAGACACATGGACAAGTGTAAAGCTCCGACTGTTCAGACATTTGTTTCCTCCCAAACTGTAAGGACATTATCTTTTAGCGCTTCAGGAGATCTGCTGAAACCTCGGCGCTGTTCTGCATTACTTTTCCATGAAGTATTTACCGATGTGCTCAGTCTGTGTGAGCGTGGGCGTCTACAGTTTCCCATCTGGGTATTGAGCTAGATTGCATCATTAGATATGTTGCTTAGGGTGCATGCACTACAGTAAAACCTATGTCCCATGATGCCTTGGGTTTCCAGGGAGCTCATTAGAGCATCATTTCTATTCTTGTGCCACAGGCAGACGGTGTTGAGATGGATAAAACGCCTCCATGTTGCTGCACATGCTTCACAAGTTAAAGAGGTCAAGTGAAAATGGCGACCCTGGTGTTCAAACGGTGATTACCTTCTCCAAGAGCTGCCTCAGTTGTTTGGTGCGGGCGTCCCGTGAGCACATGGACTGCTGGGGGGCCACCACCGTGCAGACACACCGCCCCTCGCTATCCTGGGCTGAACTGTACACCTGCCATGATTCCTCTGGGTTTGCTGGCAACACCTTGGTTACAGAGGAGAGGTCAAAGGTCAGTGGTGATGCTGAAGGAGCAAAACAAACATTGACGTGCTGACGTCCTTGCATTTGTCTAGGAAATTACAAAAAATGTAGCAGAAATAGTATCTGAACCCGTAAAATCTACATGATTTATTTTACTCTGTTTAAATATGTAAAGTAAAAAATGGTAGAATATGCATATTCTAAACAAAGTTTATTACCAAAATAATAAAATAAATAAATAAAACAATGTCACCACTATGGCAAAGCTTTAAAGCTGCATCAGGGTTTTATGACCTGATGCCAGTTCTGTTAGAAACCATCATCATCTTCTATAACAAGAACAATCATTTTATGCTTTTATGTGTTTCCATGCAGACAAAAAGTTTCCATCAGGCTCCTCCCACAGTATGTGTGTGTGTGTGTGTGTGTGTGGGAGGGGGGGGGTGTCTCAAAAAGGCTTTTTTAGTTTGAACAGATAAATGTTGGTGTATGATCCATTCCTGCTGCAGGTGGATCATAGTGAGGAGCTGACTGGACCAGATCTGGACCTGCTGATTGCTTCAATCAGTGCAACCCAGTGACGTCACAGGAGCGAAAAGGAGCAGTCAGGAGGAGAGAGCTGCTGACAGCACCGTCACCTCCTCCTAAACACCTGACTGTCCTGTCAGCTGCTGATCACAGACCTTCAGACATGTTCACAGATCGAGCCTGATCTTAAATCAATCATAATAATGATAATAATAAATTAATCAATGACTTTATAATCTGATTAGATGTGATTTGCTTGTGGAGAAGCAGCTGGAAACGCCTCATTCTCATCCCAACCCCCCTTCTCTACACACACACACGCACGCACACACGCGCGCACACTTATGTGAAGGTGAGACAAAAGAAGCGGGTCACACCCCCCCCCCCCCCCATCTCCCCATCCCGTGTCTGCATCTGTTGCAGAGCCTCATCAACCTGACCCTTCAGGTCTTCAGAACCGAACCAGCGGCAGGACTTACTCCCGTGCTCCGGTCCGGGTACCCCCCCTGCGCCGCCGTCAGCCTGGTGGTGTTGAGCCCCACCAGGGAGGGGAGGGTCTGCGACATCCAGTTGGTGATCATGGCCATGGTGCTCAGAACCACCCCGATCTTCAGCAGCGGAACCGTCATCTCTCCGGGCTCGGTTCGCACGCGCGTTAATCCGTCTTCATTCTGCAGACTCCGCGCACGGAGCAGGGCGCAGACTCACGCTGGTGCCCACATGATGAGGAGGTTCCGACCGGGACTCCGGATCGGTTCGGCTGTCTGTGGACATCTCCGAGGACGGACCCGCGGCGAACGAGCTGGAGCCAAGACGGAACCACGAGCACACAAGTCCTGACCCGGTGAAGGACCTGTCCTCTGAAGATCCTCTCTGCTCTGAGTCCCGGACTCTGCTGGCTCTCTGGTCCTGTCTGGTCCCGCCTGTCGGTCCGCCTCCTGCTCCGTGATGGACTGAACATGCACAGGCATCAGGGAGGAGAGGGAGGGGGGAGGGTCTCTTTGACGTCACAGCACGGGCCAGGTCTACAGGCTGCAGCTGCCCGACCGACTCACACCTGAGACCTGTAGGTCCAGATCCAACAGGTCCACACAGCAGGTCTAACAGGTCCACTTCAAGGACCACGATGGTCTTGTCTGTCAAATTCTGAGGTCCCCAGCATGCAGCAAGAAAACTGAACATCTGGATCTCAAAACCAGCACAGCTGCAGACTGAGACTGCTGGGTCAAAACCAGAACCGGGTTCAAAAAGAGCCAGGTCAGACCCACATCAGTCAGTCAAACCCAGACCCATCTAAAGCAGATCCAGAACCAGATCCAGAACCAGACCCAGAACAGTCTGATTTTGTTCCATATTAAAACCCTGATAGTTTGGAAGCAGAACCTCCATCAATGATCATTCCTGGACCTCTGGCGCCACCTGGCAGCTGAACGTGGAGTTACACAAATCAAAATATGAATCTCAAAAAAGAGAATAAAAAACAAAGAAATCTCGAAAAATACTTTAGGTTTAAAGCACTGTGACGTCATTATGATTATAAAGGTAAAGCTGTTTTAAAGGTGGAGTTGAGTCTGATAATGTCATCTTTGAGATCAGCTGTTTTAAAGCTCCACACACGAGAAGCTTTAGGTCTGCAGCTTCTGGATGTTTGACCAGATTTCAGCCAATTCCTCCTGCTCCGCTCCATCAGCTGGACTTTCTGACCTGATAGGTGCAATCACACTGGTGTCATCATCAGTATGAGATACTGACACAGATGTTGCTCATCTGGAGCTGACATGAAGATCAGCAGATGTTTTATTAACACCAAACTAATGCACTGCGCTGTGTATCAGCTTTAACACAAAGTGTTTGGCTCTAACCAGGTGAAGAGATAAAAGTTCAGATAATCAGTCACCAACATGAGAGAACCAGTCAGAATCAAGAATTAGTCCATGGGTAGATGAAGTGTGGAGGTTGTTGTAGATTATTATTCTAACACTGTTTGCACGAGGTCAGTGTGAAGTTTTATCACTTTATCAGAACCTAAACGATCAGAGTTAAAATTTACTGAATGTGGTAGAGTGGAACTGTCAGATTTCATGCTACAAAGCATAAAGCTACTGTGTCCTGGGATTAATGTCATTATTTTACCTTCACAATAAACAACACGCCTTTCAAATGACACCAGACTTATCCTGAACATAACAGATACATTATTGTTTAATTTAAGAGTCAAAAGTCATCAGTGAGTTTATTTTCTGTTAATCCAGACTGCATATTCAGGCTGCTGTTTAATCTGCCTTATTATATTATATTATATTACAAATTATTATTTAGTAATTATTATTTAGTGTATAGCTTAAATCAGGGGTGTCAAACTCACTTAGAAAAGGGGCCAAAATTAAAACATTTTTCAAACTAAGGGCCAGTTTCAGGATCAACATTAACTCAAATCAGATACCTAACATCTTTTATTGATCACAGGTTCCTCAACAAGAGTTTGATTGGTCTCATTTGATGTTATCTGTTGTACTTTCAACATCATAATCAAATATTACTAAAAAAATTCAAGTGGTAAAAGTATTTTACAGTCAAAATATCATCTTGGTGTCCAGATAAGATGTTAGTGAGGGCAACATTTGCCCCCCGGGCCTTGACTTTGACACATATGTCTTAGATCCTTGTATATTGCTTCTTTTTTATTTACCAATATTTTTGCTATATTTGGATGTACCGGTAACTGGGACCTTAAGGACACACTTTCGTTCCACCTCATGTACCACACGTGATGAGAATGACAATAAAGAACCTTCAAACAAACATAGCTAAAAGTTCTGTCCCTTCTTTTTTCTGGTTCCTTTGTCTTTGCTGATTTGACACTCAGCACTTGGTCTAGCTAAG
>JARVGQ010000672.1:2331784-2347854 GCA_031762355.1 Hypsolebias martinsi | reverse complement strand
ATGTATGTTAGCACACCCGTTCTTAAGTCCGAGTTGCTGTAAGTCGAGGGCGCCTTAAGTCGAGGACTACCTGTACAAGGTTCTAGGTTCTTTATTGTCATTCGCATCACATGTGGTACATGAAGTGGAACAATTTGTCTACTCAAGGTCTCAGTTACTCCCCAAAATAGCAAAAATATAACATAAAAAGAAACAGTATATAAAGATCGAAGCTAAACACTAATAATGTAAAATAGTATTGTATACAGTATTAAACAGCAGCCCGAACATGAGTCTGCAGTGAGCAGAAGGGTATAAATACAGCTGTTTAAAAGGCAAGAAATCAGCAGCATGTATAATCAGCAGCACAGATAGGTCACATATCTTAATATTGCCAATCCTTAGCCATTGAAGAGACGTAATAAAATGTTACCAAAAAAAAAAAAAAAAAACTGTAATGCTGAGAAAACTGCTCCATATCCTGAAGAACAAGTTACTGGACTCTTACCGCACCATTTTCAGTCGTGGACTGAGACCACCGAGGTGCTCCACAGAACGCCACCGGAAGTCCTTCCTCCCTGTGGCTATCAAACTTTTCAACTCCTCCCTCTTTCTGCACATAGGACAATTAAATTAATCCTGAACTACAATAAACACTTTAATACTTTTGTGCCTTAATTGTTGGTATTTCTATGCCTCTTATTTTTATATCTTGTGTGATTCCTTTGTATTGAAACTCTGGCACAACAATTCCCTGCTGGATCAAAAAAGTTATATCTTATCTTATTTTATCTTATCTTATCGTATCTTATCTTATCTTTAGCTTATCTTTAGCTTATCTTTATCTTAATTCATCAACTTCACCTTGTAATTGCTTCAGATTACTGTAAAATGTGCTATTTGATCTGTATGAAGAAAGACACTTGGCTTGACGTATTAAATAATGTGTCTTAAAATACAAAGTTTATTTTTCTTGTCTTCTACTTTTATTGTGTAAAGCCAAAAGGAGGGGGGGAAAAAAACAATTTTTGTGTAGCTTTTTGATTTTTTTTGTTTGTTTGTTTTTATTATGACTGGCTTAACAGCTTACTTAATTACCAGCTATGATTATTTAAAAAAAAGTGCTGTTGCAGGGAGGAATTTGCAGAGTCTAAATCTACATGTTTTGAGTTAATTACCTCCTGAGGTGCTGGAAGTTTAATGTTTTTGTTGCATTTAAGAAGGAACACCTTTTTCAACTTAATTGTCCTAAAATAACCAGCTGCCTACAACATCGTTTTGGATTTGCAGTTATGTGCTCATTAAGCTCCTTTCCTCTCCACAAAACATGTATGGATAAACATTTGATTATCTTCTAGACAACATTAGTTTAAAGACATTTGTCCTCTGCACCACACATTTATGGGAGCAATCCCCTCTAAATCAACAGTTCACTTGGATAAATGACAAGCATCAGATGAAATAAAATACAGCAAGGGGAAGGATTTGGTTTTCTTAAAAAAAAAACTGATATTTTAATTTTCATGTTTGCCTTTCAGCACAAAGCAAAAGACCTATCATGATGTAATTCCCATTTCCTGCCTCACAGAGTTTCCCAATGTGGTCCAGATGGCAAAGGTGGGTAATTATTATCATTTATATTATTTGTTAAACTACATTTCATTATATTTTCAAAACAAAATGATGTTAATGTGTTTTATTTCTTGATTTTTTTTTTTTTTTAGCTTGTTTGTGAGGAGGTGAATGTGGACAGATTTTACCCTGTTCTTTACCCAAAGGTAAGATTTCTCTTTAGGCCCCTGCCATGTATCATGGCTATGAGATTCAAGTGTCTGGATGCTCGCTCTGCTCTTTCTTCTTCAGGCGTCAAGACTCGTTGTCACCTTTGATGAACATGTAATCAGTAACAACTTCAAGTTTGGAGTCATTTATCAAAGGTTTGGCCAGGTGACTGCACATCAGAGAATCTCCAGATTGAATACACGCGTCAGTCAGTCCTCCTGAAAACCTTCTTTGTCTCCTGCTTGCAGACATCGGAGGAGGAACTGTTTGGGAACATGGAAGAAAGTCCTGCCTTTGTTGAGTTCCTGGAGTTTTTGGGCACAAAGATTGAACTTCATGATTTTAAAGGGTTAGAACATTTCAACATACATACATACACACATACATACATACATACATACATACATACATACATACATACATACATACATACATACATAAAAAACATACATACAATACATATAATACATACAGTACATAGAGGACATTCATGTATACATGTATATATACATACATACATACATACATACATACAAACATACATACTGTACATAGAGTACATACAGTACATACATACAAACATACATACATTACATACAGTACATACAGTACATACATACATGCATACATACATACATACATACATACATACATACATACAACCAAACATACATACATACATACAGTACATACAGTACATAGAGTACATACATCTATACATCCATACATCCATGCAGCCAAACATATATACAGTACACACAGTACATAGAGTACATCCATACATCTATACATCCAAACATACATACAGTGCATACAGTACATACACCCACCCATCCACTTTACCCTGTTTTTCTTTGGGTTGTGAGTGAATGTGCCTATCTCTAGAGCTCATTGTGCAAGAGGCAGGGGACACCCTGGACAGGTCTCCAGTCCATCACAGGGTCACATGGACACAGTCGATACAACGAACCATCCACTCTCACACGCACACCTAGAGACAATTTAGTAACCATTTCACCTAATATGCATGTTTTTGTCAGATAAAAGTACCTGGAGAAAACCCATGTGTACATGGGAAGAACATATGAACTCCACACAGAAATTCCAGGAAGCAAACCTGTGACCTTCTTGGCTGCGGTCAGGCAACAGCACAAACCACTGCACCACTCCAAATTCCAGCATAACTTTGTATTAATTTAAGGCAAAGAAATTGCTACATTTTGAAGAAAGAACTGTGTAAGTGTTGAAAAACATCAAAAACATGTTAAAGCTGCTGACAGATAGTCATTATAGTCACCATGGTAACCACACACCTGTCTGTTATTCCCTGACTGCTTCAAACAACCACTGCATAAAACTATATCAAATTTGAAATGTTATTTAACCATGAGCAGCAGTAGACTAAAGTTTTTGCTTGTTAATTTTTATGACATTGTTTATGCAGGAGACCCAACAAGTGCAAAATACTTTAAAGCCACTTACTGTTTCGAATAGAAAAGTTTAGACTAAACTTTAACAGAATGACGAAACTTTGTTAACTGAGTTCTTACCACAAGTCCCATAGAAGTGAGAGACACAGGGAGAAAGAAGACAAAAATACTTAGCTTCTGATTTACAATTTGTACATGTAGGAGCACTAGCAGATTTTTTTTTCTTGTTAGACCGTTTTAAAGAATGTGTAATGGTTGGACATTCTGTGGAAAGATCTGTAAATATCATAAAATGCCAAAAGGCCATTGACCTACTATACTTTTTTCTTGCTTTTTTGTCCTCCTTTGGTCAGTTTGTCTATGTTGTATAAAGTACCACTAGCAGAAGTCATAAAACACTATTCCAAACTGAAGTGCACATAATAGTCTATAAATTGCATGTTTGTTTTTTCCCCGCTAAGCTGCACATTCCACAACAAGAGTTCTCCAGTGCTTTTTCACTGGCACCCTTAATTAAGAGTTACCAACTTTTAACAGTTATTATTGCTGACATTTGAGCCATTACTTACTCAGAAAATAGCTTTTAATACACATTACCACTTAATAAAAACGTTATACTGCAACATAAATAAAGTGGGTCCATCTGGGTTTAATGACACAACAGTTGCACATTTCGTGTAGCTTTTAACTTTTAGATCATCTATGAAATGGTGTGAAAACATTATTATCCCTTTCTGTCTTGAGGGTTGGTCTAATAAAGATCCCAAAACGTTCTGTGAAGATGAAAAGCTTTATTGGCCAGGCTCCAGTCGTGGTGACAAACCATTACTCTTTCAGGCGAGCTAATGGCCCATTCTTTAAACAAAGCTAAGGAAACATTGCTCTGGCACTGCTGAGTGATAGACGCTGCTTATGTCCGTTTCAGTGGTGATGAGAAAGATGAGAAATGGATAAGGATAAACTTGTATGTGGGACAAAAAACTGTCTCTGAAGGTCCACCTGTCCAACACCTGTAGGGCTGACACTGATAAGAAGAGATCTGTTGAACATACCCGAGATCCTTTCTCTCCATTAGCGCCTGGGAAGCCTTGGAAACCCTGAGATCCCTGTGTGTCAGAAGAAGAGTAATTAGTCATCCTCCCAGCCTGTTACTCTGAGAGAATCAGTGTTTTATTGTTATCTCATCAGCATTTGAGAGCTGACACATTACCCCACAACACACACACACACACACCCACACACACACACACACACACACACACACACACACACACACACACACTCGCCCTTTGATCAGGACGTTTCAAGCATCTCGAGCTGCCAGACTGCAGCTCTGTCTGCTAAAAGATGAGGCATCAAATGTTCAGCACAGCAGCATATTTTTCTTTCTCTTTCAAACACATTTAGCCCAGATGAACTCCATCTATTATTCTGAATTAGTCAACGATGCTGTTCCAAGATAAATAAAAACTTGCCTTTGGTCCTTGTCTCCCTGGGTATCCTGGCAATCCAGGAACTCCAAGTTTACCCTGGAAAGAACAAACATTTGACAAAATATGTCACAAACTTTCTATGGGACACTAATGCATCAGACTTCTTACAGTAATTTAACACAAATACAAAAACACCCAACAAATACTTTTTCAATAACTTATAATAAAAAACGAAACTTTTAAATCCAGAAAATTTTTAATAAAGTAGATGTGATTTCCTGCATTTTGGTGTGTTTTAATGGGTTGTTAAACAGCTACTTTTTCCTACATTTGTAGTCGTCAAGTCGGGCTCTGTCCCGAGCCTGACTCTGTCCCTGCTCATTGTTGTCCAACTCCACATGTGAAACCTCCAGGTACCTGCCCTGCTGTGGCCTATGACAACTTCCTGCTCAGCACTTCACTCTTTTAGGGGAGGAGATTTCTTTGAGGGTAGATGTGGAAATGTTTCACTTGAAGAGGCGGATCGTGTGCTATTGTGTTTAAAATGAGTGTTTATGTAATTATTTTCAGTTTGCATATCTAGTATAAGTTTTATTTGTTCAAAGCAGTCGTATTTGTTCATAACTTTATTATTAGTAAGCCTGAGAGTTACTGAATCCAAGCCTAAATCACATCCAAACCCTATACCTCAAAGTACCCTGCACCACTGATCCATTAGTCCAACAGTCGTGTTCTTGTCTCTTGGTTAGATATGCTGAAGGTGTTGATCTGTTTGACCCGGCCTTAAGTGAAAGCTGAATGTTTTTCAAAGTGGGCTTGTTTAACTTCATGTTTAACATGTGCTTTGAGTCACTGAGCTTTTGTTCATGTAAGAAAGACTGTATTTAGCCAGTATGTAGCCTGTATGTATGTAAGAAAGCCAGTATGTTTCACTTGTGAAAGATTATGATAGCCATTATTTCACACTAATGTCATTAATATAGCTCTTAAATTGAGAGAAAAAAGTTTTACTTTGAAAATAAGGGAAAAAAAACTCTTATTCTGGAATTTCAACCAAAACATTGTCCTGAAACTACCGGTAGTTAAAAGAAATGCTCAAGATGAGCTGAAATTTACTACTTAGAAAAAGTTAGACATGTGTTCTTAAAATTAGCAAATTTTCTTATGCAACACTTGCTTGTTAAAAATTGTTTTCTTTTTAGACCAAAAATAAGAAAATAAATAAATAAATAATAAAATATAATATAATAAAAAAACTATAAACAAGTTTTCTTTTTTACTTTCTTGAAATTAGTTATTTGAAGGGTGGACAGATTTTAATAACATTTTTAAAAAGTTGTTGAATATACATCTTCACCTGAATAACTTCTGGAGTCCACATAATTTAATGTGGCCACCAGGCTGATGTGGTAGTAGCTGAGAATCATCCTCAACATGCAATTTGAATGCATTTGTACATTTTTTTTTTATAAAACTGCTTAAAGACCATTTGTCATCAAGACATCTTAGTTTAGGATTCTGCCATAAAAAGTGATGAAATAAATGCATTATTTTAAGGAATACGAGGTTTTAAAAAATGTATGTAAATGTGAAATTGATGATGTGATTTGGTTATTTGCAGTAATTTAAAATTAAAATAACATTTTTATTGTGAATGAAACTGCTTGTAGCCGTTTGGCATTTTAGTCAGCTGCACCTGAACATGATGCCTCCTACTGTCATACTTAGCTGATGCTAATTTCTTTATTTTTACACTTCCTGCTTCAGTGTAAGAAGGCTAAAACTGTTTCACATTTTTCATAATTTGGTTTTAACAAATGTAATCATACTCCTGCTCTTATGCAAACCAGCTGTGTTTATCTGCTGAGTGGATTCTAGTTGAACATGGACACAACTGACGGAGAGCTAAAGAGCTTTGCATTAGCTGAAGAAGCTGAAACTGAGTTGCTAAAGCGAAAAAATAAGAACGCTAGGTAAAATCTTAGAGGCAATATCATAGATAAAAGTAGCAAATCTCTAACTGAAGGTAAAATTAGCACAAGGCTAGTTAAAAGTAGCAAAAGATGTGTGAAAATCTAAAGTCCTAAAAATATGGCAAAAAAACAAAGTAGCAAAAGGCTGTGCAAAAGTTAAAAGCAGCAGAAGTTAAAGACTAGAAAAGTAGAACAAATGGATCAAATTAAAAAAAAAGAACAAAGTTTATGGCGGAATTGAAAATACTTGATTTGTTTTATGGGAATTTTTTAAAAATAAATTTAAACGTTTTGAAAAGTATTAAAGTTACATAAGTCAACAGTCAATAGTACACACCTCCTTAATGAGCTGAATGTTTAGAAATATTGATAAAACACAAAGTATGCAGAAGTAGTGAGATTGTAATGAGCATATAACAAAATAAAAATCAGCTGTTTTTTTTTTAAGGAAAACAATTTGATTTGCTGTAAGAACTGTTGTTGGCTAATGTTATTCACAGCCGTTACATTCAGTAAGGTCTGTGATCTCATCCTCAATTAGTACAGGTAACTGAATCCAGAGACCCCAGACACTTGTTGTTTGGATCAGAACTATGAGAACTCATATTTATTTTGCTGGAGATAAATACAAACATTGTTAACTTAATATATGAAGAAAAAGAAAACTCACCTTTTCTCCATTGGGACCAAGTGGACCCGCATCCCCTGGGAGCCCAGAGCGACCTTTTGGCCCCTCCGGACCATCTTCTCCTCTGGGTCCAGCTGGTCCAAGTTCTCCCTGAACAGAAGGACCACAACATAACACATTGTTTAACAGACAGAAGAGGAACACTGGGAAGCTTCAGACACCCTGACATGTTCAAGGAGATGACTCAACATCAGACTATAAACTAAATAATAAAACAATAAACTTTCATCTGTTTTCAGTACAGTAACCTGTTCTCTATAACACTCAAACCTGCTTCATGTGTTTTATTTCTGAGCACAGCCACGTCTCCGAGCGTTACTGCCACCTGCTGACCGTCAGAGTAATTACATGACTAGCTGCTGGGTCCCTTCTACAGATGCTTCAAGTTTCTTTCTCTTCACTCTGTAGATATATTTGACCAGATATAATTGATCCACTTAAACACAAACACACATCCAAGCTAACTGCACTTGACTAACTGCTGCCTTGTCAAACGCTCCAAAAAACATATTTTTTGTTGACCGCCTTCAAAACAACTCATCAACAGTAGAGTTGTGTGTGCGTCCACAAAGCAGCGGGATTCTTCAAAGTTTTGTTTTTGTGCAGATCTCCAGAAGAAAACATGGCTGAAGCACCAACACCGTCGAGAGCCACTGATTGCTGCCTCCATTTATTCAGGGACAGATGTGATGGTCACTGCAGCTGTCAACCAGAACAACACCTGGGCTGTTCTTCATTGTCCACCCGTTCACTAGTCGTACCCTGTAGTGTGAATGTGCCATGTGGTAGAGCTTTTCAAAATGTTATCTGTAATTTTACATTTACTATGTAGCAGTGCTGTAGTCTACATTTATGTACCGTACTGGATATACTGAGCTTAGAAACCAAAGTACATGGTTATACAATGTAATAGTCAATTTATTTAGATTTTTAAGCATATTTAACATTTCCTTATTTGTCTGATGCTTATATTTGAATAAATGAACAACAACATTTATACAAAAGTTGGCTTTGTCTTAAAAACATGTTATAAAATTTATAAAACAGCATCAAAGCAAAACATGTTCAAGTATTAAGTAGTAAGTACTTTGTAATAAACAAGCGCTGCATACCAATAGATTGTTACAGAAGCATTTAACTTCCATTTAATGTATCAGTGACACGTGTCTAATGAGATGTCATGTATCATTGGGCACTTCTAAGTGGGTTTACTGAAATTCGTAAGCTTTTCTAGTGGGTATACTCCAAACACCCGTGCATTACGTAGACTACACCACTGATATGTAGTATTTGAGAAACTATAAGCAAAACAGAGGATGTACAAAACAGCAGAGGACATAGCCCACAGTGAATTGACACAGCAGGCTAATGCTAACGTGCACAGCTCGTTGTTGTGATTTTCAGACTTGCTGAAAATGCCTTCCATTTTCTAGACATCTCTAAAGTACATAAAGTGGCTCGTCTCCTACTCAGAGCTGAGAAATCACTAGAACTATTAGAATTTTTATGTATAAAATCATATTTTTACTCTAAGACTTTACTCCAGTTGTTTTTCTGAAAGGTGGATGTGCAATTCTAAAATGTGCGTGCACAGTCAGTGTAAATGAAGCATTGTTCCCTGCGTACTTTACTCAACACATCGGAGCATGAATACACAGCACAGTATTAAAACTTCTTCTCAGACACCTCTCCTATAGATGTGCTGCTGGTCAGACACTTCAGCTCTTTTTGAATGGAAACACGTCATTCATAAATTTAGCTTGCAATTTTTATTTTTATTTTAGGACAATTGTCAATATGATTAAAAACATGTTGTACATCAGAGCCTACCTGTAAACGTTTGTAACATTTCCACACAGTGCAACTCTAAAAGTATTTTATGGGGAATTTTAATTCATATTTTTAGTTTGCTGAATGCTGTGATCCATTAACAGCTGCTAGTCACACTGAGCTAATGGGACAACCCAACAAAATAAAATATAACAAACATATGTCAAAAATAATTCTGTCAGTGTTAGGGAGACAGATGATGGTAATTACATTTTCTCAGCTAAAACCAGACGAATTGTGCCGTCCATCACCTCACATTCAGGCGTGTGTTCCAACGTAACATGTTGATTTTTATTTTTATAAAACAACTAACTGGATACTCAGTGCATAATAATAAAGTATGATGCATTCAAGTACTGATGGAAATGCAAAAAAAAAATCCTCACTACATTATTGCCTGTTCAACATTTAGTTTACTCTTAAAGAGATCACAATGTAGGGAGTTAGTGAACAAGTGAACATTGTGAACACAGGCCACATGTTTGGTCATTACCCATAATTCCACTCTCCGGTCAATAGAAGTGGCCTGTGAGTGAAAGGGTCCCCTCCAACAAACAGTTCAGAAGTTAAACGTGTTTCAGTCAGAGTGATGCATGACGAGAGTGACATGAAAACAAAGCTTACCCTGTCACCTTTGATCCCCATGTCTCCCTTGAAGCCAGGGAAGCCGTCTTCACCCTGACGTCACAAACAACAATTTTTTAAAAGCTTTCTTTCGTTATGTATTCATATGAAAACACACAGAGGAAAAAAACACAGAGACACAAGAGCAGATCTCTATATATCCATCCCTCGGTGCCACAGAAACCCCTGAAAGGCTGTTTCCTCCTCTTCTAACAGCGAAATGTTCAAGTGTTTTTCAGGATTTAACTGAGGCTGTCATGATTGGGAAGCAGGACAATCAGCCACAATCATCCCTGGAACCACAAGCGCCAGCATCCCTACTGAAAGCTTGTTGTTTTATCATAAAGGTGATGCAATCTCCATGCCCTCCTCCAGAGCTCTCACCTTTTCTCCTTTGGTTCCTTTGAGGCCGCGCACACCGTCAGCACCCTGTGACGCAGAACACATGAAGTAAGAGAGCAGTCAGAAGCAGATCCAACCACAGGAAGAACAAAAACATTCACCTACAACTGAGTTAGTTGTTGCATCACCAAAACAGTGATCCTGTTGGAACAAGTTCATGAATATGTCATGATCCACTTGATGTAGCTTTATTTTAAAAGTATAAGTGCTATGTGTTGTCATCACTGTGTGTTCCCATATAATGATGAAACTGGTTCTCTGCATTTAACCCAACACATGTGAGATGCACCTGGGGAGCAGTTAGGGATTGAGTGTCTTGCTCAGAGACACTACGACATGTGGCTGGGAGTCGAATCATGACTTCCTGGTCCCAAGTTGGCTGCCCTACCTCTACTCCAAGTCAGCCCCTCTTGACTTAATGAAACTTGAAGAAAGTAACAGACGTGCACCAACAACGTCTGAGCTGTTAGGGTAACCATGACTGAATTACACAAACATGGCTGTACCTCAGTCAGTTCTTTAGGTTTGAACTAAAATGTCATGTGGTGGTAGCTGAGAGTAGTTCACAACACACACTCTTGAGCATGAGATCACATTATTTATAAGGTTTAACCAAACAGTTACAATAAAAATCTCAATCTAAACTTCAGACATGAAAGGTGGCATGAAATATGCATTCCCCCAAGGAACGTCTTTAATTTAACCAATGCTCTAACGACAAAACAAATCCACCTCATCCAGTCGCTTCTTTTCATATACGAGGTGCCACAGAGGTTACATTTGACAAATCCTTCAGAGAGCAGCTTTCACTCATGTCCCTGGAACTGCTGGCAAGAAGCCAAACCTGTTGTGTTATCCTGTAATAACGGGATCAGTCACACGTTCTTACGCAGAGTGATCTGATGGGATTCCTTTAGTTCCACATTTGTTGACGGCAAACAGGAGAAGAGCCTTGCACCTCAAACACTCCTCAGCTCTGAGTTAGTGTTTGATGTACAAAGAGGCGTCTGACGAGATGTTTCCGTCACTGCCTTTGCCACGAACTCAACCGATCTGGAGGCTTCCTCGTGGGAACACATTCTTAGCAAATCATTCCCGTTTAAAGATAAATAATTCAGCCTCTTCGACTCAATCAAAGCACTGATGCGTGAATTATTTGTCTGAAATAAACAACGCACCTTTACACCTCGGGGCCCCGGATAACCAATGGGTCCTTGAGGGCCAGCTGGACCCTGGAAAAACACATTTTGTTAGAAGTGAAAACAAAAATATGTGAACACAAACACACACACACACACACTGGGTTCAACTCATGTGCATTAATGCAACACATTTCATGTAAATCCTTCTGAACTGAACCTACTGCAAAACATAAAGCTCACCATGTGTCCTTTCTCCCCAGTAGGACCCTCTTTTCCTGGGTGACCCTGTAACATATCAAGAGTAACGTTACTGCAAAGCATTTCAGGGTAATTACCACCATAAATACTAACCCGTTCCAGTAAATGAGAAACTAGGCTGTAAAACTGCTGGTGGGTGAAGTTAACTGGAAAACTGGAAAGAGAAGCTTTCAAGTTCAATCTCATTTGGGATTTTATTTGCAGAGTTACGGATGCGCAGGCATCCATGGTGGCTGCTGAGTTGGGGCTTCTCATACCAAGAGCATGTATATGAAGAAGCACACAACTAATACACACATTGAAAGATGCTCAGTGACAAGTGGGAAGATTCTCTGACGGGCTTTTAGCAACACAAAGGGAATCAAACATGGAGAAGTTATGTAAAATGAACTAGAAGATTTCTGGAGAAATTGAGAAGGGTGCCATCGCAACTTTTGTTCTAAATTCCAACATAACTTTGTTATAATAAAAGCTAAAAAAAAAAAAAAAACTGTAAACTACCAGTATGTTGGGCCACAGGAGGGTTAAAGGCTCAGAGTGTCGTATTGTCTCTGTCTGCCTCCTTCCACAGATATCTCACTTTTTGTCTTATTATTTTTGCCCTGCAGCTTTTCCTCCTGAAGTCTCTCAAGTCCTGCCTGGTGCTTTCCAGGAAACATCTGTCTTTTGTTCGGTTGTCTTTACTTGCTGTGATGTGAAGGGGAGTGTTTGCAGATGGAGTACAGTGTGCACGGGTGTGTTGTTCCACTGTTACACAGCTGAGTTAAGGCGCTGCATCACACAGAATGTGTTTGGCTCTGTGTATATTACATAGATTATAATGAGTCAATACACAGAAGTGATATGAAAACTGTAATTTGATTTAGAGATAAAAACATCCCAGGAACAGACAGGAAGAGAACTCACCGGTGGACCATCAGCTCCTGGCATTCCTGGCAAACCAGGCTTTCCAGTTGGACCCTTAAACAACAAAACGTTACTCAAAATAGGATTTCATGAAAAGACAGAGAGCTTAGAGCTCAGCCAACATGACTCAGACGTTTGAATCGATATTAGCTCAAAAGAGCACCATGACAAAATTAAACAATAATGATTAATACAAATATAGTTTTACAGTAGTTAGAAAAAGTGTTAACAAGCAAGATTTATTTCATTAACACAAAACAAATAAAACATTTGAGGCTAAAATAAAGTCATTTTTAAATGATCATGCAACAAAACACATGTGACAATGCTCATAGTTAAAGGTTATATAATCCTAAACACCCAAAAAGTAAGATTTTCTTGCAATGTGTGAAAATGACTGCCACTATCTTCTGATGACCATCAGTGTTGGAATAAATCAGTCCAGTTCCAAACTCAGCTCTGGAAATGTTGGAGTGTTGTGTAAAATGTAAATACAAAAAGAAGAGCAGGATATGCAACTCTCACACACCCTAATTATATTCACAATTAAATATACTAAATGTAATAAAAGCTTAAATTAAGAAACGCCACTAGCTCTAGGGGAAACAGTGAAGTTTGAAATTTGATGGAAGTAAAACATCTCCAAAAAGGTTGGGGAGGTGCAGCAAGAGGGTGTTTAAGTACGTGGAGCAGAGAAGATGCAGCTGGAGGAGCATTTTGAAAATAATATGGTTAAGTTGGGTCAGTAAAAGGACTGCACATTAAAAAAAATTAACATTTTAAAAAGACTGCAGGGGCTCAAGAGTCTAAATATAGTGAAATGTTTTCAGAATATTGTTCCTCAACCAAAATTTGGGAAGACTTTGAATATCCCGTCATTTATAGTTCATCAAAAGAGTTCAAGATTGGAGAAATAACAGAGTGCAGCAAATAAAGTTGAAAGTCAGGACTGGATGCCCATGATCATTGTGGCAGATCTCATTCTGTTCTGGACGTCACTGCGTGGACTCAGGGAGAAAATCACAGGTTAACCCTGTCACACTGTATCTTGGGCACTGCCAGCTTACACATCTCAGTTGGCATCAGTCGTACACAGTACTGTATATGGTTAATGGTAAATGGACTGTACTTGTTTGTATAGCACCTTTCTATCTAATCAAGATACTCAAAGGACTTTACAACACAATCTGTGCCTCACTTACCTCCACACACACATTCATACAGCATCTACTACATCTCTGCAAATAACATCTGAATCTGTAGAGACTAATCAGAGCTTTATCACATTCAGACACCGAGGGGACACACATCAGAGGCAATGAGGGGTTCAGTGTCTTGCCTTGGGACACTTCAGCATGTGACTGCTGGTGGAATCGAACCCCCAACTCTCCCATTGGAGAACGACTGCTCTAACATCTCAGTTGCATCTGCCTACGTTTTAGAACAGCATTTGCTTCCATCCAGACAAGGTTCTATGAGGAAAGGTCTTGCAGATTGAGCAGAGCTCAGCTGAACAGCATACTGGATCCATTACAACAGCACAGGATCATGGGCCGGGTGCTGAACTGGTCTGCCTGCAGTCCAGACCTCTTACTATTGGATTCTTTTGACTTCAAAAGAAATAAAATATCCTGCAAAGACCCAGCTCTGTTAAACAGCTAGAATCACACAAGAGACAGGAAAAGTGTATCATCCTCCTCCACCAGCTCCTGACAGACTGTTATTAAAGGAAGAAATGATAAAACCCACACATGCACAGAAAGAACATGCAAACTCCACCCAGAAAGACCCCCAGACCAGGATTTGAACCAGAGCAACCTGCTCGCTGAGAGGCAGCAGCTCTACCAACTGCGCCACCGTGCAGCTCTTTACTATGTTTCATTGTGAATAGCATCTAGGTTTTATGAAATGTGGAAATTATCGCATTCTTTTTTTTTTTTTTAATTTTTAAAATTTTACATTTTACACAACGTCAGTCTTGTCAGAACTGGAGTTAAAATCAAAGTAATCCAAAATAAGATTCAAGATGGGTATGTGCACATGTGCTTCTTTTAATGGTTTTCATTTGTGTTTCCTCAGGATACATTCAAGCTGTTCTGTTTAGTTCTTCTGACATCAGAACTATTTGAATCAATGTCCTGATCTACTGATCACTGATTTTTTTTTTTTTTTTACTCTTTTTACGTAAATCTATATGCTGTCTTTCTTTTAGTGGAAGCAAGGGACCCACAATTTTTTTAAATATTCAATAGTTCTCAAATATATCAGTTAGATAAGACAATAAAGAAACTGCAGCTGTTAGTGGACTCGAGCGTATCAGGATCAGATAGAACCAGACTCGGATGCTGGGTTTGCAGAATAACATCAGAAGCAGCTGGACTGAACAAGATAATGTCTGCTCATGCAAATAAGACAAATTCCTGCAGCTTTACAGATTGTAATCCTGAATTTTATACCATTGGGGTCAGGGGATTTTACCTTCTCTCCTGGAGGTCCAATTGCTCCTTGTGGCCCAGGAAGTCCCTATGGATCAGATGCAAATGGTTCAGAATGTTTGCTTTGATCAAGGAGACAGAAACCCAGAGTCAGAACACCTGTTCTTTACTAACCTGAGCACCAGGGTTGCCTTGCTGGCCAGGAGGGCCTGGCTCTCCTTGAGGTCCCTGCAGAGAAATACTCATTTAAAAAAACCCGGTCAGGTGAGCAAAACATGTGAGTAAAAAAAAGCAGCACAAGTCTTTGATGGTCCCACATGCTAGTTCTTTTATGCAGGAGATAGAGTAAATTCCTGGAGAGCATTCTGGGCTCAGATACAAAGGATATCACTGGGAGTTTTGGTGTGCACATTCTGCATACTGGAGATGTATATATGTATACATATTTTAGGGTGGGGGTGGGGGAATTGTTTAGCAGTGACAGACACTGGCTAAAATGACAAAAACACCAACACATTGATTTACAGACTGTAAAAAGACTGAAAGGTGGAAAGTTGTAGAAAGAAGAATGTTTTTTGCAAATGTTTTTTAGAAAGCTCAAACATTAGTGTGTGACAAGATCCCATTTTAAGTTGAACATTGTGTTCTCCAAAAATCTACCACAATCACACAATTTCATTTGGGACTGTCGAAAAACTTCTTTTAAAAATCAGTCGTGTAAACTTTTACTGTGAATCATCTCTGAGCTGTACAGCTTTTCCTCACTCGATCAAAATACCTCGGTTGTGGTTGGAGAAATTTTCATAATTGTGATTTTTTTTTTCTATGTTGTACACTGTACCTCTACCAAAACACACTTTTTCTGATCGAGACACGTTTCAATGCATTTTTTAAAGTATTTTTAAGGAGCAGTATAAATAGTGGGACATAAGTGGAATAAAATAAAATGTTCATTTACTAATTTGATGCTTCAGTGCTTTTACATAGGCAGCATTATTGAAGAGACAAGTCAGTATGTTGGTGCACACACAGTGGGCATGCTCACATGTCCTTTTTTAATGACATAAAAAACTGCACCACCAACCTCACATGATTTGTTTAAGAGCTGAATTTGGTTTAACATCCTGTAACAGGCGTGTGTGTTCATCAGTTCAGTCTTTACTTACGATGTTTCCTTTGGGGCCAGGG
>JARVGQ010000672.1:2304787-2317493 GCA_031762355.1 Hypsolebias martinsi | reverse complement strand
TCCAGTTCTTTCTCCTGTCTTTTTGTCAATGACACTGTCTCCAGACCATACAACATAGCTGGTCTCACCACTGTCTTATAAACTTTTCCTTTGACCTTTGCTGACACCTATTTGTCACAAATCACTCCTGAAACTTTTCTCCATCCACTCCATCCTGCCTGGACTCTCTTCTTCACCTCCACCACCATTGTCACCAATGACTTTAGCTCAGAAAATTCACATATATTCAGCCAGATGTTGTTGTGGTAGTACCTAAATATTTACCTGTACATGTACTCTGAGTATTAACAGATTGCATTAAATATTTGCTTAAAACATTGACATTAAGTGTTGGAGTCAGTCCTGTTGGTCTGTTCTTAAAGTTTCTTGTGAACCACTGGACACATTTTAATGTCATTCTAAGAAAATATCCACTGGATATTCATCTACAACTGATTTGCTTTTGGAATCTGCCTGATTCAAGGTTAGCACAGCTGAGCGTGCTCAGCAAAGACAAAAATGTTTAATGCCGTTTTTCAGATATTCAGCTTAAGTTTGGTGTGTTAGTAGCTGAGAGTAATTCCCATCTTTCATGCTGAATGCTAAAAGATTATGCAACGTATAAGTTTGATAAACTTGGCAAGCAGGCAACAATATGCATCCTTTTAAAGAATTATGTTTTTTTTATTAATATGACTGTTTTTCCTTCTAGTAAATTAACCAAGTTTCAAAACAGTTGTAGAGCACAATCTGTGAAAACCTCTAACAAAATCACTGTAAATGGATGAGTGTTGGTCCGATTCACACATTGCAAGTGTTGTTAAAGTTCTGATCAGCTGGAGCCACGAGTCAGAGCATTCATAGCATATCAGTCAAGCAACACTGGAGCCAGATGTTATATAGGTTGCTGCTTTACAGATTCAAGGAAGCAGTAAATATTCCCAGACTTTACTCCAGCTCCAAGCTGCTGCCAAATGCCTCATTTCACATTCTGGTGCTGAGTGGTCTGCTCAGCTCACAAACCCAATTGAGTCTGAGATTTATTAACTGCATTTCTATAGATGTTATAGAGTTTAAATTCCTGCTGCACCCTATGTATGTGCAGAGTCAGCTATTTGGCATTAACTGGGCACTAAAGCTAACAAATAAAAACAGACAACTTCTTAAAGTGTTATCAAGCAGAGCTGATAGTCAGAAGCAGAACCAGGACACCTAAAACTAACCAGGACATCCAAAACTAACCAGTACACCTAAAACTCTGTAAGAACTACAAAACATATGCAATCAGTATTTCTCATAGAAAAGGAACATTATTTATTCTGCAGACTCACGTGACACATCATTTACCCATAACAGTGTCTTCCACAGTTCTGATGAAATATAAATAGGGTTATGTCCTTTGTCCAGTGAGTTTACGAAAACTCAATTTGACATAAAACATGCACAAAAAAAACAAAACAACAAAACAAAAACAAGATAACATCTCAGTATGTCATTTTCTGCAGTTTAATAGACAGGCTCTCATGGTCTGTGAGGCTGCCATGTTTAAGCCCTGCTGGACTTTCAGGTTGTGTCCAGATGGGGGCAGGAGAGAGCTCCACTGAGCACTGAGCCAACTCTGTCTCCATCTGAGTGACTCACAAACAGAGTGGACAGAGTTCACTGTGCTCCTGCTTCAAGAAGGAAAGAATGTGACGTACACAGGTGAAGAAATGGTGATTTTAAAACCAGCATAACTCAATGAGAGGAATCAGACAAGAAGAAATTCAACACTTCACACATTAATTTAACTTTTATTTTTATTTTTTCTCTCTGAAAACAAGGAGCTTTTATAAATTTAAATAAAACCTTCAGTAAAACTTCATCTCTGTGCTCTTCCACAGGGTTATTGAAGTAAATTAATCAGGGGGGCACAGTTACTGAAATCTGAGAGCTCAGGAGCCAGATATCCAGCAGTTACTGTCATTAAGTATGTTTTATGGTTTAAAATCAAGTTTTATTTAAAAATGAACTTATTGAAGGGTCAGACTGAGTTCATTTGTGGGCCTCATTTGGCCCTTGGTCGCCAGTTGAATAGCCCTGCTCTTAGTTTTAGTTTCTGTTGCTATTTGTATCTATATTTTTATCTTATGTTTTCTTGTCCGCTGTGCTTGTTTTTTTCTATTGTACAGCACTTTGGTTGGCCTTGTTGCTGTTTTAAGTGCTCTATAAATAAACTGATTTGGTATCACAATCAGAGAACATCTATCATACCAAAAACAAGAAAAAGCAGCTAAAAAAGATCAACTCTTGTTAAGTGAGCCAATCCTTATTACAAAGTATTAAAAATGTTTGTCCTGTATCTCACAGTGAAGCTTTAAAATATAACATGCAAAGTATACACCAAAACACACTAATCAATCAGAAATTGTACGCTCTGACTTTTGCTAACGATCCATCACACAACACTAAGACTGAGAGAAAGAAATAATGCACATTAAAATAATTTTGATTGAACACCTGAAAAAAACTGTTTTTTTTTAACTGCTATAACAGACAAGATTTACAGAAGAAACATCATTCAAAGTGGAAATGGGCACAGAAAGTTGGACTTTATGTCTGAGCTGCCATTTTGCTCTTTTACAGTTTTCACACAATCAATGCTTAAGTTTTATGGTTTTTACAGACTTTATCAAAGAATGTTCAACAAGAGTTGAAATCACACCAACTTTTGAGCTGTCTGAAGTTTTTAAATATTTTGCTAACAAACCCTGCCTACTGCCTTTTTTTTTGGTACATTAAAATAGTCATACAGTCATGTTTCTTTCTGCTGCTCTATCTCTCGGTCATGCTCCCTCTGCTCTTTCTGCTCATCAACCCTGATTCATTGTACCTACTCTGATCCATATATTTAAGGGCTCCTCTCACCACACCAATCTGCCAGAACATCAAACCCCTCAAGTAGTGGATCTCCAGTGTTCTTGTTACAGCCTTGTGTGATCTTCACATCTTGACCTCACGCCTGCCTCTTGGAAACCCCCATGTGTCTGTTCCCTGCCTGCTCTTGTTTTGACTTTCTTGTTCCAGACAGACAGCCACTTCTGGCTCAACGACTAGACTCACAGATGATCATGTGGATTTGGATCTGGATCTCTGCCCTCCTGTGTATGACCCCTGCCTCTTCACCTGGACCTTGCTTTTGGATTACTATGCTCTCCTCAGCTCTGCTTTGCAGCTTCGTTTCACCCAGTGATGGTGACATCATCTTGCCCAACACCTTCAGGTGGCCCCCACACCTCCTATTTAATAAGACTGGTCCTGCCAGTGGATTCTGACCTCCACCAGCAATAAACTTTTTAACCATTCTTGTAGCCTGGTGTCATATACAAATCCTAAAACCCTATTTTTGTCACATACTTCAAAATATACTTATTTTTGTTTTGCTGGTTTTTCACCCTGCTGTGTACGCTGCTGCTAGAGAACTGTTTTCTCTGAAATCCCCCCAGAATGCTGAGAGTACACAACCAAGCTTCTTGAGAATTCACTTGCATTTTGACTCAAAATAACTTCTTTTTACCTTGTCACATCTCCTTCATAAAATCCTGCAGAAACATCAACATCATTATTCTAGCATATAAATGTGCTAGAATTAGCTCAATAGTTACATTTAAATTATTGTTCCTAGTAAAATAGTGCACAAACCAAATACAAGTAATGAAAAAGTCCATATGATACCATATCATATCATATCCGGCAGCACAACAGCTCAGTGGTTAACACTGTTGCCTCACAGCAAGAAGGTCCTGGGTTCAATCCCTGGTTGGACCTAGGATCTTTCTGGGTGGAGTTTGAATGTTCTTCTCGTGCTTGCGTGGGTTTTCTCCAGGTACTCCAGTTTCCTCCCACAGACAAATAACATGCATGTTAGGATGCCTCCAGGCCCAAGCCTCCACTGAAAATAGAGCTGTCAACTCAATGGGATTTCCCTGGTTAAATGAAGGTTAATAAATAAAAATACCAAATCATATCCAAATATTTTGTGTACAGAATGACAACAATAATATTTCTCTTTATCTTTTTGTTGTTTCACTTTTATGTAGTTCATACATCATGTCATTTTTTTTTTAACCTCAGATTATTACATAGTTAGGTTGGAGTTTTGGACAGTAGCTGCATCAAAACAGTTGGAAATTTCTTTAGAAATATTCTAGTTTTATTTATTTATTTCCTGCAGGATGAGGAGAAAAGAGTGGGAGGAGGAGACAACTCTCAGAGGCCCAAGGTCCTTGTGTGACTCTAAGGTGAGCTACTATCACTGCCTTTTTACACAGTCAGCCATGAGCTCTGCTCCCTGTCTGGAGTCCTCTGCCAAACCACACCAGCATAGTGCCAGCACCTGGACATTCTCCAGTCAAACCAAAAATAAAAATAAATAAGCAAAGAGCCTGGCGAGCAAACGTCAGCTCACTGCGCTGCTACCAATCAGCATGAAGACACAAACAAAGCAGAATCCTGTTGTGAACATACCTGCGCATCCATTCACACCTGCATCACATGTGTGATCGCACAGCTTCAAACCAGCTCCACACAGAGTCCCTGCCAACACTAACAGACCTGTCTGCCACCCCCACAAGAACACTAACATCCCCTCACCTTCTTACCAACCATTTACAGCCCCAATAACCCCTACCGCCGTGAAGACTGTTCTCCCACATCGCTGAGGACTGCGGGCAGCCATATTCCCATTTTCCATACGTTTGGGAAAGTGGAAACCAGTGAGGCTCCCTCCGCCTGCGAGATGTCATTTCAAACTGTTTGGCTTGGAAATTTGTTCAAATAATTCAGAAGAAGTGCTGAGGGCACACTTTAGGGTTTGCTGACTCAGTAAAGGAGTAACCTGAAGAGTACAAGACTGAAACACACACATCTGACATGAGTTATGTAAATTCTTCTAATTATCCACGGTGGAAACTCCATCTGCCCTCAAACGACTGAGGTGAGTGCAGAAAAGTAGTGTGTTCTGTCAGTGAAGCGTAACAATATCTTTTAAAAAGACAAATCAAAGGCACTTGATTCTGTATATATATATACAAGTGCATTTTAGCATTAAATTTCAACACTGGGTCCTTTGAGTACACCACTGACTTTAAAAAACTGTTTTATACCGTCAGTCCCACAGTGGTAAACTCTAAACTTTGGATTTCATATCTTCATCTACCATTAGCCTCAAACAAACTTTATTTGGAAAAATCATTACAACAAATCTGTATCTATCAATGTCTCTTTAATAATTTTATTTAATTTTTGAGAAGAATACAATGTCTGTATCAGTTAATATACAGTAAGATGAATGAGAGGCAAGCATCATGGTGGCACAACTGGTAGAGCTGCTGCCTCTCAGCGAGCAGATTGCCCCAGTTCAAATCCTGGTCTGGGGGCCTTTCTGGGTAAAGTTTGCATGTTGTCTCCGTGCATGCGTGGGTTTCCTCCCACAGACCAAAAACATGCATGTTAGACTGATTGGTAACTCTAAATTGTCTCTAGGTGTGAGTGAGAGAGTGAATGGTTGTTTGTTCGTTTGACTCTATGTGTCCCTGTGCTGGACTGGAGACCTGTCCAGGGTGTCCCCACCTCTCACACAGTGATGGCTGGACAGGGGCACCAGTGACCCAAAAAAGGAAGAAGCAGGTAAAGATAATGGATGGATGGATGGGTAGGAGGCCATAACTCATTTAAATGCAGCCTAACATGAAATACATCATAAATTCAGTGAATGAATCATCATTTTGTAAAGTAGAGTGCAGAATATCTGTGGAATACGATGGACTGAAACTATAAGTGGTAACATCTGATCATTAATGACAAATAATTCTCATGGACTGCTCTGGTTCTCAAGAGTTGCCGTTCTGCAGATAACATAAAGCCAAGATTATGATAAATTTAGACAGATTGCTCATCCTCCCATCTGTGCACTTAGAGAAAAACACTTAAATTTACCATTTTTCACATGAGCATATTGAAAATGTTTCAAAAGCATACAGGAAATAAATGTAAAATGCTAATGAGTCTCCAAAATGTCTCATAACATCTGGAAGAGTTCACTGCATGTAGGATTTTAGAAGACATTCCATCAGATCACAAAACACATTGTCTTTTTTACCCTAACTCATCCAGAGAGAAATTAAATGTTTTTAGGGGTGACCAGTACAAGATGGCAAACTATTAATTTTGGAGTCATTGTGGGTGTTTGACTCATCTTAAACTTTTCTCAATCTAGTTTCTGTGATTCTGGAGCACTAGTTGAGTTAAGAACGTCTAACAAAGACTGTATGCATTCAAAACAAACCAGTATGAGTTTTTTTGGTACAAAAAATGTGTGTGTGGATGAAGTCGACACTGGTCTGCAGTCACTCAGAGAAGTCCAGAAAGATCCTTTTATTTTAATGTTATTGACTAAAAGTAAGAGCATTCATTATTGATCAGTGAGTCCCAAATGTGACGGATTCATTCAGAAACTAAAACTCCAACAGGATTTCTCTCTGATGCAGCCAGAAGTTTACTGAGTGTCTCTTTACTTCATCATGCAAATCACTGTGAGAAACAATTGTTCTGTTTCTGTCTACCACGTTTGTGCCTGCTGTGTTTGTTCTGTGTGTTTGTTCTGTGTGTTTGTTCTGGACAGTCAAATTAAGATTTTGCTGCAGAATAATGGAATCTGGTGAATTCTGATTAAAACAAGTGCAAATCTCTCAGGGAACTTTGGTCAAGGTTAATGGATGTTTTTAACTACTATGACTGAGAATGTTAACTGCCCATGAACCATGAGTTGGAGCAGGCAGAGTTCTTTTCGCTCTCAGAGAGAGCTGAATGAGGAGCTGATGATGGCCATGGATACCAGCCTGTGAGCTGATAAGCTTATAAAACTATACCTCACACACTGCCTGTGGCAGATCCTCATGACTGGGCCCATGCATGTAAACTTCTGTGCATCTGTGTAACCTGTTGTGAAAGTATGCCCTTGCAAATACAGTAAAAATGGTTAAAATATCTTCTCGTGTTGAGTGTGGTTTCTTTAAGAGTAAGTAAAATGAATAGAAGATATTTTATCTAAGATCACTCACACCTGCTGTGTTTGTGGCAGCGTATACTGTAAAGTGTTCTGCTTTACAGACATGATGCAGACGGAGCAGATGAAATAGTTGCAATTCCAGCACTACATTTTGAGCAGATAACACACAATCTAATTGACTGAAGAATTATTTGAACACAGGCTTGATGATTCTTGTCTGACAAGTCCTACTGCCAGGGTACAGCTCCCAGATGTCTCAGGTTTTAAACATAACTATCTCACGTCTACTGCACATCAGTCACAACAAACAGTGTTTGACTGTCAAGGAACAATTCCAAATCAAAGTTTAAACACATGTGTGATTTCCCTGGGCACGTTTTGTAAATGTGTCGTAAGCACAAACTCAGTGAGGCTGCAGCTGAAAAGAAGCATATTTTCTCACAACTTTGAGTTTCCAACTGTCTCAGTGTTCACAGTAAATAACTTGTTTATCATCCTTAAAACTTTGTTTCAGTAACTGTTAGTTTTTTAAGTAAACCAACAAACTACCTAACACCACTCAACCACAACATTATGACCTCACACAGTTAATGTAAGGACACAGCTCATGAGAAAGAAACCTACCGTACATTTTATTGAAATAATTAGTTTTGCTCATTGCAAACCATCACACTTCCTTCAGGAGAGCAGCTCCACAAACATCTAATACATTATTCAAAAAACAGAAGAAAGAGTCTGAAGTGTGCATCTGGTCTTTAAACCATTCTGTTCCTAAAACTAATCCAGACACAGTATACACAGTCTGATCCTCACAGAGAACCTGGAAGATCCATGACATCCTTGTAGCAGAAGCATCCAAGCCCTGAGAGATAAGTCACTGGTTGCCAGAACACCAGGCAGGTGGCAGAATTATTGTTTTGATGCATTGCTCTCAAAAGGACAGTGTACAACAAGCATCAATGCACCAAAGCAACCATGAATGCTCAGATTTCCAACTTGGCTCAAATAGGATATCACGAGACAAGTTATTACCCAAGAATGAAACAGGGAGCTCCCTGGTGCTGTTTACTGACTCTCCCCAGCAGGATTTGGAGCACACAAATCCACAAAACTCCTGAGGACAGTGGTTCAAAACCTGCAGTCACTAAAATATGAATAAACATCATAAACAGCAACAAGGCAACCTCAGTCCAAATCATTTTTGTATGTTTAAAATTTCTGTTTGTCATCTTGAACTTGCAGTCAGACATGGCAGACTGAGAGGAGGTCTGATGAGAAAACAGGCTGCGCAGAACTCATCTGGCCAGTACAACATAACAACTGGTTACGAGCATCCAGCTCACGTGTTGCACGTTTTTATGACTTTTTCCTGGCGCTGACTGCACAGCAGCAGACACCCCCATGTTCCCCCCCCCCCCCACACACACACACACCCACACACCCACACACACTCATCTTTGGTCCCCAATTGCCAAGATGTGCCCTAATGACTGGTGCTGGTGTGTATGCTGGTTCAAGTCCTGAAATAGAACATAAACAAACACACACACACACAACACACTCATCACATTTTTAACTTTTTATCATCTGAAATCATTCTCATTTTCACTTAAATACATAATCAGCCAGAAACAACAAATCAGCAGATGCCAGGGAACCTCAGGATGATGTTATGGGGTGTGGGGGATGGGGGGTCTCACATTAAGAGGAAGAGACTACCTCACTGTTTCCACAGTGTGACCCAACAGTTTTGACTACTCTATTATTAAATCTGTTCCAGTTTCCTCTCTCTTCTCCTAACTCGGCCCTCATTGTACAAAATTATACATTTACTGAAAGTGTGGGAGTGGTGGTGCAGGGGTGAAGAAGGTGAGCTTGTGATCGGAAGCTCGCCGGTTCAAGCCCCGGTACCGACAACATCAAGAATGTGGGTGGAATAAGTGAAGCAGTCACATCTGCCGCCACCCTCATCTGCCCCACTCTAGGCCCTTGAGCAAGGCCCTTAAATAGCAGCTCTCTGCTCCACACAGAGGGCTGTGGTAGCTCGGTGGTCTGTGGTTGTGTCAGGAAGGACATCCAGCAAATTGTCAAATCTTTGTGCGTCTTAATTTGTTGTGGTGACCCCTGAAGAAGGGAGCAGCTGAAAGAGAGGAAAAAGAAAGTGAGATATATTGCTAACTGATACATGAAAACATGCACACAGACACCAGCGAAATATTGTTGTTCACCTTCATCTTTTCACAGTGAGCGATACCTGAACCTTAAAAATGTGTACATTTGTGCAACTTGAGAGCCTTTTGGTCACATTTTAGTAGTTCAGGCACACTTTTGAGTTTTGATGTTCTACAGTCCTCTTAACAGCATCAGGGCGATGTTAGCGTATGTAGCTCTGGGTCCCAGTGGGTCCATTTCAACACTTGGTTGTGGCACTGCAGTACCTGAAGACCAGCAGCCTGATGTTTGACATGCTGTTGCCCATGGCTGCTTTCCAGTTCAGTATCATTCAAGGATCAGTACCCATGTTAAACAGGCCCATACAAGCTAAAACATTAATGTCAACACAAAGACTTCTGGGAGCTCCCATCCTGATGCACTGTGGGACTTCTTTCATGTCAGAAACTTAATCAGTATCTAAAACCTGTACGGTGTGGCACGGTAGTGTGAGGTGGCAAATCCCACCTTATCCTCAATCACCAAGACATGGTAATGAACACAAGGGAATAATTTCAGACGTAGTAGCAAGTGCACCGTATGACAAGAAGGACATATTCTGTGTTATTAAGCCCTCTCAACACACAGACAGACATAGCTGTAGACACTAATTCAAACGCACACTCTGAGCTGTTTCACGACTTCCTCCACCACAAGCACTCAGTTAGCAGCATGACCTTAATTATTAAGCACCTGAGGAGCAGCAAAGCTCTCAGTCTGCTCCTGTCTGCTCATTGAAAATAGCTTTTAACCCACTCAGAGTACAGGACACATACTATTTACAACATATATATTTTTTTTAAATAATTTTGCGTATTTACCATGTGCTACTTTGTTCTTTGCTGACTGACTGTTCCCACTGATCTTGTCCTATTGTAATTGTAACAAATACTTGTTTACATCAGTTATAGAGCACAGAGAATGGAATAAAGAGGCAGAAGTTGTTGTACAGGCTCGGGTAAAAGCTAGCCAATTTATAGTGTTTAATGTTTTTATTTTTTAAATAAAACAGCTCATTCTCAAAATGACAAAGCTGTGTAAAAGAATGCTAAATGTATCAATCCATCTGATTTGTATAGTCTTTCCAAATGTTTACTCTGCTTCTACTGGATTGATACATTTGTGGCCTCAGCACCATCAGATGAAATAGTCTATCTACGCTCAGCACGTTTGATCAATGTCACAAATGTTCAGTTGAAAAAACAAACTAAACATCAAAAACCAATGTAACTGAAATAAAAAAATGTTTAAAATATTTTACAATGTAAAAAATGTTCACAAATTTCTGTTTATAGTTGAGATCATGAAGCAGCTCAACCTACTTGAATTAACACAAGAAATTAACAATTGCACAACTGAATTGGTGCCATTCTGCTGCAGAATTGTCATGCAAAAGCATTTGAACAAGTAAAAAGCTAAGTCTTCTTCTTTGTGTTTTCCTGGACAGTCGACCCTACAGTGGTGCTTGAAAGTTTGTGAACTCTTTATAATGTTCTATATTTCTGAATAAATTTGACCTAAAACCATCAGATTTTCACACAAGTCCTAAAAGCAGATAAAGAGAACCCAGTTAAACAAATGAGACTAAAATATTATACTTGGTCATTTATTTACTGAGGAAAATGATCCAATGTTACATATTTGTGAGCAGTAAATGTATGTGAACCTTTGCTTTCAGTACCTGGTGTGAGCCACCTGTGCAGCAATAACTGCAACTAAATGTTTCTGGTAACTGTTGATCACCGGCTTGGAGGAATTTTAGTCCATTCCTCTGTACAGAACAGCTTCAACTCTGGATGTTGGTGGTTTTCTCACATTAACTGCTGCTTCAGGTCCTTCCCCAACATCTGGATTGGATCAAGGTCAGTACTTTGATTTGGCCATTCCAAAACATGAACTTCATTTTTCTTGAACCATTCTTTTGGTAGAACCACAAAGGGTCATTGTCTCGCTGCATGACCCACCTTCGCTTGAGATTCAGTTCATGGACAGATGTTGTGACATTTTTCTTTAGAATTATCTGATATAATTCAGAATTCATTGTTCCATCAATGTTGGCAAGCCATCCTGGTCCAGATGCAGCAAAACAGGCCCAAATCATGATACTACCACCACCCTGTTTCACAAATGGCATAAAGTTCTTATGCAGGAATGTAGTTTTCTTTTCTCCAAACATAACTCTTTTCATTTAAACCAAAAACTTCTATTTTAGTCTCATCCGTCCACAAAGCATTCTTCCAACAGTCTTCTGGCTCATCCACGTGATCTTTATCAAACTGCAGACGACCAGCAATGTTCTTTTTGAGAGCAGTGTCTTCCTCCTTCAACCCTGCCATGACCACCATTGTTGTTCAGTGTTCTCCTGATGGTGGACTCATGAACATTAACACCAGTCAATGTGAGAGAGACCTTTAAATGTTAGAAGTTACCCTGGAGTCCTTCCTGACCTCGCTGACTATTCCACACCTTGCCCTTGGAGTGATCTTTGTTGGTCCACCGCTACTGGGCAGGGTAACAATGGTCTTGAATGTTCTCCATTTCTATACAATCTATGACTGTTGATTGGTAGAGTCCAAATATTTAGAAGTGGTTTTGTAGCCTTTTCCAGTCCAATGAGCATCAACAACTCTTTTTCAGAAGTCCTCAGAAATCTTGTTCCTGCCATGATCCACTCCCACAAACATGTTGAAGAACAGACTCTGATAATCAAAAAAAGTTCAATACAGAAACTTTTATAGAGCCTGTTCTTTAAATCAAACAAGTTGTCCACTCACACCTGATCATCATCCATTGATTGAAAATGTCTGACTCTAATTTCACCTTCAAATTAACTGATAATCCTAGAGGTTCACATACATTTACCACACAAATATGTAATACAGTATTGGATCATTTTCCTCAAAAAATTAATGACCAAGTATAATATTTTAGTCTCATTTGTTTAACCGGGTTATTTTTATCTACTTTTAGGACTTGTGTGAAAATTTGATGAAGTTTGAGGTAAAATTTATGCAGAAATATAGAAATTCTAAAGGCTTCACAAACTTTCAAGCACCACTGCTAAGTGCTTAAAGTCCTGCACTTTTGTGATCTCTGCTTCTTGTAGCTTTCCTCTTCTTTCAAGTGCTTACTGTCACCTCTCCAAATTCTCTTCCACCTGTTCCCTGTTCTCACCACTGATCACAATGTCATCTGCAAATATCATAGTCCATGGGGATTCCTGCCTGACCTCATCTGTTAGCCTGTCCATCACCAGAGCAAACAAGAAGGGGTGCAGTCAGAGCTGATCCTTGATGCAATCCCACCTCCACCTTGAAGCTATCTGTCACTCATCTCACCACTGTCCTGTTGTCCTCATACATGTCCTGTACCAGTCTAACATACTTTTCTTCCACTCCAGATTTCCTCATGCAATACCACACCTCCTCTCTTGGCACCCTGTCATATGCTTTTTCTAAATCCACAAAG
>JARVGQ010000672.1:2205070-2216324 GCA_031762355.1 Hypsolebias martinsi | reverse complement strand
GCATGCCCACGTTGCCGTTTTTGAATCTCGTCTCGGGGCGGAGCTACCGTTTCACCGTGGGGTAAGTTCCTCTTTAACGTACTGTTGGGTGTTTGTTTAGCGTATATCTTAGTTATATCTCAGATCCTTATTTACTGTTTCTTTTTACACTTAATATTTTGGCTATTGTTTGATGTAACTTGGACCAATAATTTCATTCCACTACATGTACCGCATGTGGTGCAAATGAGAATAAAGAACCTCTGACTCTCTGATTCTGACTCACAAAAAAGATGGATGGATGAACAGATGGACAGACAGATGGACAGAGGGGATGTCCAATGCCCGCCGATTACTCCATGTTAGGGACAAATAAAGGGATGCTTGTCTGTGTGAAAATAAAAAGGCCTTTTATAAAGCTGCATTTACTGTTTTTGTTGCTTTCAAGCTCATAAAAAGGCCATTAGTCTAGAATTTTATAGGCACTCTTTAACCTGTCTGCTAAAATGAGGAGCTTGATGCAAAAGAAAGCAGAAAATGTCAATAAACAGTAAACTCAGACGAGACCTGGCTTCATTCAGATGCTTAAGAGCATCTTTGTAGCATCTGTTTGTGTGAGCCACAAAATAAATGTAATGTTGTTATATTGTACATGGTGCATTGAGAATGAGGAAATTATTTTAACTGAACCCTTCATGGATCTGTAAACCTGCAGACCTGCAAACCCTTAAAGTCTATATGTTTAGTGAGAGTTCAGAATTTTTATTTTTTAAATCTCCTCTAGATTTTTACTAATAAAACTGAGATGTTGATTAAACCTTCTAACAACCCTTGACTTTCTATTGTTATGTGATTTTAAGTGATTTTGTGAAATCGTGTGAAATTTCATGTGAATCTGTTAGCGCTCAGATGCGTTAGAAATGATTCTCACCTACTAGCTGTGGCAGCCATCTTGAATCAAGTTAACACAAAAAATGTTTTTATTGTAGATGTACATCTAATGATTATAGACTAGGAGTTTCATCAAAGTTTGTCCTGTGCTTTATTAAATATTTTGCTAACAGACAGTCAAATGAACACATAAATACGGACAAAAACATTATTTCCCACTCATCACCTGGATGTAGACAATAATGAAACAATATAAAACGAAAGTTACGTATGTAACTATGGTTCTATGAATCCCGGATGACTGCCAGAAGGCGGTGCTGAAAGCACTGAATGTTCCCTTCGCGCATGCACTGTTCGAGTAATAATACCAACAAAGTCACAGGTGTGACATGGATGACCAGTCAGAGGCTATATAGCCTGGTGTCATCCGCGGTTCTGTTTCCACAGAATTTTCTCGTGGGATGCAAGGATTCTGAGTGACAGAGAAGCTCTGGCGGTCTTCCGAGATTCATAGAACCGTAGTTACATTTGTAATTTTCATTCTATTTCATCCCTCCTGACCGCCAGAAAGCTGAAAGCACTGAATGACTAATACCAACAATGTCACAAGGAATCTTGAGCACACAGCTCCCTAAGGAGGCCCAGAGGACCCTTGCAGAAGACCCTGGCCCAGGGGATGAGGGGTGGCCACGTTAACTCTGTAAAAGCTGGTGAATATGCTTGGGGAAGCCCATGATGCAGCTGCACATATTGCTTCCATCGGAACCCCTTTCAGGGCAGCCCAGGAAGCGGACACGCTCTTGGTAGAATGTGCCTTCATGCCGACCGGCAGGGGGCCGTGCCCCGCGACTTAGGTGTGGCAGATGGCATCCACGATCCAGTGGGAAAGGCATTGTTTGGAAAGAGGATAGCCTAACCTAGGGCCTCCATAACACACAGACAGCTGGTCTGAACATCATATAACAGCAGTAGCTGCAATGTATGCTTCCATTGCTCTCACTAGGCACAATAATCCAGACCCCGCACCAGGTGTAGGCTGAAAATGTGCCAGCCTCAATGGTTGGTTACAGTTACAGTGAGATTACATCTTTGTTACAAATCTAGTGTTTGGCCACAAGGTAACAAAAGAGCCCTCATGGCCCCACCTGAGACACGAAGAGCTGAGAGAGTGCCTGTAGCTCGCCGACCCTCTTGCTGAGGTCAGTGGTCACACAGTGCCCAATCCCATGGAACTGGCATCTATCTTGACCACTACCCTACAACATACTACTACTCCCATGGGAAAATCCCTGGACAAATAATCTTCGTCCCTCCATGGAGTCAGGGCACGAAGACATGACCATGTCACTGTGCACTTGTGATGCCTGTGCAGCCTGGCATCCAGGCGAAAGCAGTTGAGCCACCTCTGCAAGGAGCAAAGTGACAGTAGGCCTAATTGTACCACCCAAGTGACTGACTTCAGTTTGCCTTGTAGCTGCTGGAAGGCAATGTAGGGGAGCTACCTGCATAGCCTGAACCGACTGACCAACTGGAGTATGCCACCCGCCCTTGAGTGGATGGGTGAGCTTTCATGGAGGTTGGATCCAGAACCACCCAAGAAAGGTGATTGTCTGGGAAGGGATCAGGCAGCTATTCTCCAGGTTGACATTAAGCCCTAACTGGGACACCTGAGCGAGCAGACTAGTCATGTCACAAAAGACACAGGCCCAAGACAGGGCGCAGAGAAGCCAATCATCTAAGTATGGCAGAACTTTCACTCCATAGGCCTGCAGAAGAGAGAAGGCTGCCTTCACGCACCGAGTGAACACCCTCGGGGAAAGAGAGAGCCCAAATGGGAGTACCCGGAACTGCCAGTGATGACCTTGATAGGCAACCCTGAGAAAGCAGTGATGTTCTGCCGCAATAAGCACATGAAAAAAGTATACTTAGGGTCTATAGACGTGAAACATTCTCCCCTCGTGACAGCTTGAAGGACCTCTGCTGTCATGAGCATGTGGGAAGGCAGCACCCTTAGGTACTGGTTGAGTCTCCTCAGATCTAAAATGGAACAAAACCCACCATCCTTTTTGCACAAGGAACTAAGTTGAGTAACAGCCTCTGGGTTGTTACAGAGGGTCCACTGCCTCGGTTGCACTCGAACACTCCTGGCCTAGTGTTCAAGCTTTCACCAGGTCAGCGACTATAGTCATCTTGACCCGGCGTGAGATGTGAGGCCACCGTCAGGATTGAAGTTGGTAACCATGGGTCAGAGTGGCAACCACCCATGGGTCCAAAGCATGAGCAGCCCAGTAACTGAGCTGCTGGTGGGAGACATATCTAACTGTCAGCCCAGTGGCATCAATGTCTCCCTCCATGGCTCCTGCAGGGGGTGGGGGTTGGGGTGTGGCAGCCAGAGTCACCAGTCCAAACATGCCAAGCTGGATGGTGGACCGACACACAAAAGCTTCTGTCGGGTCTCTGCTGGACTGCATGAGGGTAAAAAAAAAAAACACTCAGCCGATCATGACCCCGAGGCAGCGGCCAAATGCTGGGATCAGCTGACGGGTGCCTTGGATGTTGAGGATGTGGAGGGGGCATCACCCTGCTAAGGCTGAAAACTGCTGCCTTGTCTGTTATGCTTGCACAGACACCCAACATCACTACGCAGAGCTTCCTCTGGTGATGTAATGAGTGAGGCAACAGCAGGTTTGGTCACCGGCATGCGATCCAAGCCCACTGCAGCTGGCTCATGGATAGCCGCCAACACTCGGCCATCTGCAGAGAGGTGCGCAAAGACCTTTGGATCCCGCCAGCAACCATGCAACTCCTTCAGGTACTCCTCCAATGGAGGAACGGAACAGGAAGAAGGGGCCCGTTCACGCCTGAAGAAGGCACTTCCTGGGGTGGACTCCTCTGGTTGCGGGACATCCAGCTGCGGTTGTCTCAGGGCCATGCGCATGACGTCGTAAATCTAGCAGTCACCTGACCTACTAGTTGCGCTCGGAGACAACGAAAATGAACCAGTTTCTGGGACTTGAGGTGACTGTTCCTCCTCATCACCTGCAAGGTGAGAGGCAGAGGCAGCCAAGGATAATTCCTCTTCCTCCGCAGCCAGCTCAGGCACTGGTGGGGAGGGGAGTCCAGTCGCTGCCACTGCCTGTTGTTTGTTTGTTTGTACAGCACTTGGTTGGCCTTGTCACTGTTTTAAGTGCTCTATAAATAAAATGGTATGGTATGGTATGGTATGGTATGGTATGGTATGGTATGGTATGGTATGGTATGGTATGGCTTAGCCCTCAGTTGGCATGCCTGAAAAAGGGACTTCATCTCTGCCAATTCTGTGGACAGTTGTTCCACCCTCATGGAGTAGTTGCCTCCACAGAGCGGACGGCACCACTAACCAAGGGAAAATAGAAGTTAAAACTACTCACCACTGTTGAATCACACACACAGTAGTCAAACGCTGTAAGTTGGGAGAGGGGCGAAAGCCGCTGTAGCACCAGCGTACAGCAGAACTACCTTGAACAAAGGCTAAACCATTGCGGCCTCTATGAGGGCGAACACGCTGCTCCAGCCAATGGGCAGTCAGGCCTCCGACAACAATAAAAAGGTCCAAAGGGCTGAAGCCCTGGATTGAACTGTGAAAGAGAAGAAAAAAGTAACAGAGCTGTGGATGACACCAGGCTATATAGCCTCTGATTGGTCATCCATGTCACACCTGTGATTTTGTTGGTATTATTACTCGAACAGCTCATGCGCGAAGGGAACATTCAGTGCTTTCAGCACCGCCCTCTGGCGGTCAGGAGGGATGAAATAGAACACTCTTTAAACAGGTTTTAGCACTGTGTGGCATTTGAGTAGTCAAATGAGCTAAATTAATCAATCAATCTCAGACTACAGAGAGTGCCTTCAGAAGGCAGTCCTGTTGTCATCTAAATAATTAATGAAAATAAGTTGAATCATGTAACTGTTGTCAAAACACTTTAAATGTAATATGAAATTAAACGTATAGCTTAAATAAATGTCTAATTTCACTTTCAACACTAAAACAAAAACACTCAATTGCGGTGGATTTTCTGTTGTGTCTAACAACAATTTGTGCTCACATATTTTATGTGCACAAAAAAGTTCTGGTGCACAAAACATAATGGTGTGAGGACTAGAATTGTTTCTTGTGCACACAAGAATGATCTTCCAGTGCGCATCCAATACCCTTCCATGCACATCAGATATTTTCTTGTGTACACGAGAATCCTGTTTTAAAGATTTTCTGCTACACCTGACATTGGCTTTATAAAAAAGAACAAGAAGCTGAAGTAAAAACGTTAAGACTGATGCGATCTAGTCCCATGTACCTGTCAGGAGTCATGATGCAGCATTTTTGGACAAGTTGCAGATGGAACAGAAAAGACCAGCTGATGCAAAGTAATGACTGGTCAGCCGCTTCGGATGTTATCAGCCCATTAAAAGGTTGTTATTAGTTGTTATCATCCCCATAGGGTACGTTCAGACTGTACCTCCAAGTAGACTTAAACGTACGTTCTTATTGCTGATAATATGCAGCTTTGTGCACGTGTAAAAGCCGAAGCGTTTTGTTGTTCGCTTTATTTAAAACCTTAATTTACAATTTACCTACTACAATTAAGCTGGATATGAAGGATTTACTTCAAATGAATTCCAGATTTAACAGTCATAAGGCTTTAAAGCAATACCAAAACAGAACGCACTTTACTGAGGATATGAGGGTTTGTTACTTTCTGTTTCTTAACCTTATAAATTTGTGATTAAAAAAAACCCACTGAGCATGCTAGGAGGTACAGGAGGGGCAAGAAGCAAGGGAAACCTATGGGGATGATAACAACTGATGGTCGTTTAATGGGTGGTAACATTCAAAGTGGGTAGAGTGGTTCAGAATCAAGTCTGGATTAAATAAAGTCATGAATAACTTTTTTTCAAAATCTGAAAATGAAGTAAAACAGTTTGGCTTGAGAAAGAAACAGTTTTATTCTAAAGCAGCTGGAGTTGTTTAGTCATGCAGAATGGAGGAAAAACATCCAGTAGTTAGAAGAACTAATATCATGAAGATGAACCTTCATGCTGGAACTGCTGCTAAAGGTGGGGGTGCATATATGAACATGCCACATTTCACCTTTATATGTTTCAGAATTATTCATAGAAAGGTTTTTTTTTGTACATTTACCTTCATTAATTCTAAATATTTTGAGGGAATATGTTTTGTAATCAAATTAAAAATCCAATTATTTTAAGGCAAGAAAAGCAATAGAATGTTAAGAGAGTGAAGACTTTTGCAGTTCACTGTGTGCAGTTGTGTACTGCAATTTCCAATTTAACTTTAGCTCTGTGCACAAATATTTTCCTCTGTGTGTTTAGTAGCATTTGGCAAACCTACTTGTATCTGCGACACTTGAGTGTGGAACAAGAGCATGCTGGGCAAAAAAATGCTCATGAGCATTCTGCATTATACTGTACATGTAAAACAACACTGTGCTCATTTAGTACACACCAAACAGAAAGGAGCAGCTTTGAGCACATTTTACCAAACGTGCAATTGATTTTTAGCTTTAACTCTTTAGTACAAACAGGTAAATGAAATGGGGTGTGCAGAGATGATGATACCTCTCAGGCTTTAGTTATTCTAAAAATGTTAATAAGTGAATTTAAATTTAGTTGCTCATGTGATTTGTGTATTTTACTTTGTGATAAATTTTTACTCTATATCTTGAAGATATAGTTTCCATAGCTGCCCCTTCATCTGTTCCAGTGAGGTATAATGTTGCCATGGAGCAGTAAGTTGGTGTTGGGCAACAAGTTCACTTTAAAATGATTTGTTAAACATTGCTTAAACATTTTATTTAATTTAACTACATCATCAAACATTTTTATGAATGCAATAAAAGTAATACCTCATAAAGTTGAGTAAACTAGTGGGTCTTGGCAGCATCGTTGTCTGTCACCTTCACAGAAAATCTGTTGTAAATTGCAGACGTTATTCACCAGAATTATTTGTTCTGTTCCAACGTTTCACGACAAACTGCTGCAGCCCAGAACGTCTGAGCTGTAATACACTGTGGATGTAACCACTTTGCTTTTACTCTTTCCTATTTTACTTCCATTTTCTTGTGATGTAGCCTGGTTTTACTTTTTTATACACATTCTATACCCCTTATTGTCAAAATGAAATCATAATTTTATATAAATCTGTAAATTTAGATAAAAAAAAACAACTGAAATATCACATTTATGGTTACTCAAATGTTTTGAAACAAAACTTGACATTTAGCTCATGTGCCTCCCTTTCCTTCAGTCTCAGCTGAGATGTTTGTACACCTTGAATGAAGTCCACAATTTAACTGATTGGACGTGATTTGAAAAGGTGCACACCTCCTAATAGAATGCCTTTCTGACAATTCTGACAATGAATATCAGAACAACAAACAAGCCATGAGGACCACGGAAGTGCCAGCACCTGTCCGAGAGTAAAGCAAGTGGTGGTAGCATCATGATGTGCGGCATTTTACTTTTTTCAGCATCAGGGCCTACAGAGCTACCAAAATCTTACAAAAATGTTTCTGCTGCACAAAACGTTCCACAGAGCTCAGTGCTCGCCATACTTCTCAAACTGAATAAGTTTTGGTACAACGGGGACTTTTCCCAGAGCTGGTCACCTGGCCACATTGAGGAGCTGAGGGAGAAGGGTCTTACTGGTAGAGGAGACCAAAAACCTGATTGTCACTTTCACAAGAACAACTAGAAATGCATGCCTTCACTTTTCTGGGCTTTGTGGCTGAAAGGCCTGGAAGCCTGCTTCAACAATAATGAGGAACATCATTCTATGGTCTTATGAAACCATAACTCATCTGTTTGTTCACAGTTTTCAACCTTGTGTTTGGAGGAAACCAGGCACTGGTCCTCATTTGCCTGACACCATTTCATCAGTGAAGCATGGGGGCAGCAGCATCATGCTGTGGTGATGTTTTCAACAGCAGGGACTGAGAGACTATGGTTTGAGTATCTTCAATTAAAACTTGATTTAAACAACTTTTTTGGTGTGTTTAAAACTGTTGTTTGTAAGCAACATATATTTTTTACAAATAAAAATGAAATTTCCTTAGAGTGTCAGATGTTAATTACTAATTCCATCCACCCATTATCTTTTACCCACTTCTTACTTTTCAGGTCACGGGGGTCACTGGTGTCCATATCCAGCAATCACAGTGTGAGAGGCGGGGGACACCTGAACAACTTTCCAGTCCATCACAGGGACACCCTGGACAGGTCTCCAGTCCATCACAGGGACACATGGAGACAAACGAGACAAACAACCATTCACTCACTCACACCTAGGGACAATTTAGAGTTACCAATCAGCCTAACATGCATGATTTTGGTCAGTGGGAGGAAACGGGAGTACCCGGAGAAAACCCATGCATGCACAGAGAAAATATGTGAACACATTTATTATAATAAATGCATTAGTACATGTGTATACGAGGTAGAAACATGTTCTGATATGTGGTTAGCAGCACAAAGTTTTTCTGTTTTTATACAGCAGCAGAGATAAAAATTGTGTTATGTGCAAAAATGCAAAACTTGAGTAGCTTAGTCATGGGCTCATTGGTTATACAAACTGTTTTATTTATTTCAAGCTATGCCAGCACTGTTGTTTTTGAAGGCCTCAAGGCAGGTTAATTTGACCCAATTAACACATGATGGTCAAACTATGTTTGGATAAAATCTCCACAAAAACATTCTACTGGAAGCTGCCCAACCAGGAGACAAACTAAGCTATAGACATTTGAGAGTAACTAAATACATGTTACTTAATGGAAATACATGTAAACATATTAAAATGTAAGTTAGTGGTTCTGATTGTGTTTAGACCAGCAGAGGTCTTGATGGCCCTGAAGGCCCACATCTAGTAAATGCACATGACAATCTGACAAGGACTAAATAAAAACAAGAAGAATATTTATTACAAATGATTTCTGAGCGAGAAAACGTGGATTAATGGATTGTACCTGGATTATTGAGCGTGAACTTTGATGTTTTGAACCACTTTGGCTATGGCTGCCTCACAGGAGTCAACAGGGGAGAAGGTGGGCCCCAGAAACCATCTTATCACCAGCAAACTGGTTGGTCCACTATGTATGTGAGTGTGCTGCTTGTGGGACTGAGTTTGAGGTGGCTCCTCGGAATGATGAAGTCCTTTGGATGAAGCATGAAACGTCTCAACAAAAATGAAACGGTCCAGATGACCTGACTGAACTTTGTTGGATTTTTAACCTGAATTACTGAGCATGAACTTTCATGTGGACTGTTGAGCTTACAGGGGATCTTGGGGAACTGTGGTTGTGAACATGAAAATACAAAGTGATAACATAAAATACACTAAACTAGCTACTAAAAGAATCCAAAAATGACAATTACACCACATAAACAGCACAACCATAACAGTACTGTGTTTTTATTACTGTGGTATTTCTATTTTTATTCTTTTATAGGGTTCTTCTTCTTGTTTGCATATTCCTGGACTTTTTATGTGCAACTACTTAAATGTCCTGAATAAATTTGACTTGAGCATGATGCTGTCCGCACCTCTGAGTCACAGTGATGCTCAGGTCTAGGTGGCAGTGAGTTAAATGTTTTCATATAGGAAAACTGAGAAATGTTCCTTTGTCCAAGTTTTTTGGGAAACAAAAGCTGTTCTGTTCTGAAACCGAGCAGAGAGTGCTGATTGGTCAAAATCCCTCTGAGGTTATGTCGTCATTGTTCAGACAGACAGAGCGGTGAGGAGAGGGGAGGTGGTGCAGGGGCCAGGGCGGGGTCCTGATCCAGGACTGGAAAACCGACAGCACATAAAGGAGGAGCTCATTGTTGGAGCGGCAGCTTTGTGGCCATTACTCCACCTCCTCCTCGCTTTGCCCCCTCCCAATGCACACACAGATACGGTTTTCCTATATTTTTTTCCCCAGCCTATCATGTAATAGTAGAAACATATGCGCAGTGGAGTACTGACGTGTGCTAAGGGTCCACAGGGAGGCTGAGGGATACATGGTGCTTTGACAAAACTTTAATAATCCCTTGCTCCCTGATTTATTTATGTTTCTCTACAGTTTTGCTTTTCATTTTTAACCTGTTGCTACCCCATACCCCCCATGTTTCTTCTCGACCAGTTGTTTTCCCAACCATAAAAATGCTCACCATCATTTTTCTTCTCAGGCTTTTTGTATCCTTGACCTCCTGTTTTTCTATAACCGTTTAAACGCTTTTTTAAAAATTATTTTCTGATTTATATTTTTAAACACTTCCTTGTGTTGAAACAAGCTGTGCAAAAAGAAAAAAGGATGTTTTTCAGGAGAACAAAAGTCCCTGACAGCTGCACATTTCCTTGGCTCCTTCGTTTGAGCGAATTCCATCCCACCCGTTTGCATCACTCACTGCTCCGCCTGCTCATGTTCTCACAGCTCACACATTTTAACTTTTCCTGCACATTTTCCTCCTCCACTCCCTCTCTTTCCCACTTTTCAAAACTCTCCCCTCGTTTCTTTGTCTTGTATTTTACAACTCGTCTTTAACAGACCCCCCCTTACCACTTCTATCACTTCTTTTATTGTACAGTCTGCTCTTTTTCCCTCCCTTTCTTAATCGACAGGCCCTCCTGAAGGTTTGTTTTGCTTCTGTTTCTGTCTTGGAGGACAGCATTGTCATTTTGTGTGACCAGGAGCCAATTTTCTGCACTCAGCAGCGTTTAAACCAATCAGAATAAAGGACTGTGAACTTTGGAAGAGAGATCTCAGGAAGTTGGAGGGACGGAGGTATAAAAACAAATCAAGAAATTGTAAATCGGACCTATCGCAATTCCATCTGAAAACGCCTTACAGAGTCTCGTCTTCTTTGAGGTTTGACTCATGAGAGCTAAACTTAACTGGGAGGGTGTTCACTAAAAAGGGAGGACGACTCCAATTTCTGGAATAGGAAGCAAATATGTTCTTCATTCATTCCAGAGGAAAGAAAATGTAAACAACAAAATTGTACAGATGTTGTGATCATATTGTTTTGAATGTCCTGGATGTCGAGAGACATTCAGCTTCTTCAGGACTAAAACCGTGATGACAAATTCCAACAAGTGAGAGAAATTTAAAAAAAAAACAACTTTTTGTATCTGAGGCAGCTCTCTGCTCCACACACAGGGCTGTGGTAGCTCGATGGTCTGTGGTTATGTCAGGAAGGTCATCCGGCGTAAAAATATTTGCCAAGTTTTTTAACTTTGTACATGTACAGTTGTACATATATATATCTATATATCTATCTATATATATATATATATATATATATATCTATATCTATCTATCTATCTATCTATCTATCTATCTATCTATCTATA
>JARVGQ010000672.1:2066467-2076865 GCA_031762355.1 Hypsolebias martinsi | reverse complement strand
TGGATGGATGGATGGATGGATGGATGGATGGATGGATGGATGGATGGATGGATGGATGGATGGATGGATGGAATTTTAAATAGAAAATTCTTGCTGATCGTGCGGCTCATCTGTGTCATGTCCAGTCTTAGTTTGAAAAACCACGATAGAGCAAGTCCATGAAAAACGAACCATGAAGCAACGAGGGACCACTGTACATCTGCAACTGGTTGCACCTTTATGAGTCAGTTCAACATTATACAACGGCCATAACCAGTTGACATTGGGAAACACAAAAATGGCTAAAATTCAGTCATTTTTCTTGACACAGAGCTAAAATGTGGTGCGGTAGTAAATGAGTCCTTCATACAATATTCCAAGTGCTGCACATAGATCTCTGCTAAAAACAACTGCTACTCAATTCAGTCAACAGATAAGAACTTAACATGGATGTACTTGAAAATAATTCAGAACACATTCTGAGTTTGACCAAAATGGCAACAACTTCATCATTTTCCTTCATAGGATGATCTTACAGACTCTAAATCTCTGGCGTGAAAGACACTCTCCAGGGCCATTCTTCAATGAAAAGGTTTCTACAGTCTTCTGCGGACTTACAGAACTGGTCATCTTCATCTGCAGCAGCATCTGCAAATATTCTTCAAAAGGAGTCAGGATGCGCTCCTCTCCTTCTCTTGCTCCTTCATCTTCTGCGCTCACAGACAGAGCATTGTCCAGGAAAACAAAAAACTGACTTCTTCTCCTCAACATGCTCACAGCTCTGACACGAGTACACCAGAGAACAGCAGAGTGTGGAATGCAGTTAATCCATCTCTGAAGGAGAAACGCAGAACGATCTCAGAAAGGTAAAAAGCTACATTAAAGTGAACATAGAGAAAACGTTTGATTGTAGTTCGTATGACTCGTCTGAAGCTCACCCATCCAAACGTCCAATGACAGAAACCGAACTGCTGCAACCAGCTCAGAACTTAACCAAGTGACGCTGTTCTTAATCTGATTACTGAGCCTGCTCTGTAGATTATTCCTACCAACACACAGACAACATTGTTCCTTCTGAGCTGTTTTTGTTCTTTCTGGAGCGTAAACCGCTTTAATTCTGATATAATAGATTACATTCTGTGGAATGAAGGAAACTTTGGAATATTTGAAGAAAGTGCAGTGAAACTTTCATGTTTGCAATATTTGAACAAAGCCTCTATCAGTCAGTCGTTCGTTTCTTTACCCACTTGTTCCTGTTCAGGGTCACGGGGGGTCTGGTGCCTGTTTCTAGCAGTCATCAGGTGAGAGGTGAGTTCACGTGGACAGCCCACCAGCCAATAACAGGGCCACGCACGCAGAACCATTCACACTCACACCTGTCTACATCAGTCTGAATCAATCGAAGGTGTTCATCTAACAAATCAGTCAAAGCAATTCAAGATTTCTTTCACTAGGCCTGTCACAATAACAAATTTAACTGGGTGATTAAATGTCTCAGTAATAATTGCAATAAACAATAATACTGTTTGAAATTTGACAGTAATTAGTACTTATTGTCAAATGTAAGAAGGTGTTGGTTAATTTTGTGTGTAGTACCTTTTCTGACCACTGGATGGCAGTATAATACCGTGTGAACCGAAGGATGGATATCTAAAAAAAAGCTAAGTCTGGTCCTCTGGACATTCAAAAAAACAAAACAAAACAAAGCAAAAAAAAAAATTGTAGAAACGTTTCGTTTTTCGTCCGAAAGACGTCCTCAGTCTTAGATGCTGAAGGATGGATAGTGAGGGAACAAGCAGCATGTCTCTTTAAGAAAAATGGGAGGGAGGCCCCTTGACGTGACATGGGCTGTCTTTTGTTCATGTTTTTTCACTTCTCAAAATGGCAGACGCTCTGTGTGGTTAGAGCTTTTTAGCATAGCATTTTTCACACAAAGCTATTAACAAAAAATCAGTAAAGTTCTCAGCTTCTTTTTCAGAGAAAAACAACTTTTAACACGAACTGAACTCAACTGAGCTTCAACAAGACGGAGTTTTGTTTTGTTTTTTCCCACTAAATTTGGCCTATTAGCTTAACTGGTAGCTTAGCTTGTCAGCTTAGCTGCTTTTAACGATCCAGAAACGCGATTTTGGTTGATTAAAACGGATTTTAATGAGAAAGAGAAATAAGAAAAAGGGAAGAGTCAGTGAAGAGCACCGGAGTTGAGCCTTTTGTCATCCAGTGTCTTCAGAGAGAGACACGAAGAAACGATAAAGCCGATAAATGAAAATGAGATCTATATTTTTCATTTATCGTGCAATTAATTGATTTATTGTTTATCACAACAGGTCTAGTCGCAGCTAATCTGCGTTAGCAAATACAAAATGGTTGTAACAGTCAATTTGACAAGCTGAAGTTTGGCGTGGTAGTAGCTGAGGGTCATCTTCAACACATACTTTGAGCACTAACACCTTACAAAAGATATTGCATGGGATCACACATAAAGTCATTTACAAGGATTGTAAATGAAATTGCATTGATGCCTCTCTTGATCCAGACTTTGAATCCAGACAAATCAGTTCCTGTGTAAACCTGAAATGAAGCCAACATGATGTTCAGTGAGTAAATAACAGGCTTGTCAAACTTCCTATAAGTTTTATGTGCATCTTCTGTTGAAGAAGTCATACCTGACGTTGTCCTGACATGTTCCCTTCCAACCTGTTTCACTAAAAACTAACAGCATGTTCTTCTGCAGAGGGTAAAATGTCCCCTTCATGATTACTGTACTTTGTTCCCAAAACGTGTCGGTCTTTACATCCTGTCATAGTTGCTGTGTAAATTGTGCAACTTTAAACTGGAATAACACGCAAACAAGTTGCTCTGGTTTATAATTTAGTCATCTGGCGGACAGAGTGGAAGTAAATGAGAGACTAGATTAAACTTGTTTCTTGACGTGTGTACAGTTTCAGGTTATAAATAGATCCGCTAAAAGCTGCTGCTCTCAGGCTCCTATGCGACTTCACACAAATGCTTTTCACTCTCCGCAGCTAAAACTAATTAGTTTGAGTTCAGTCGTGTGTCAGCAGGACCACATGCAGCGGGAGATGTTTCATTTATCTGTTGATCTTATTGTAATGACATTTCCCTCTAAATTCAACAACAGGTCGTTATTTTATTATCACAGTTAAAGATCTAGCACTTTTTGAAGGAATGCATATCACTCAGTTACTACAACATCAAGTTTCAGCTTAATATCTATAACAGCAACTGAGTTATAGCCATGTCTGTGTTTGCTAAGATAAACTGCAATGACCATGTTGAATGTGATCGATTCCAAATATCATTCAGTTGTAAATGTGCATCTAATGATTACTTTGTACAAATATCCATAAAATACTGTATGTCCAGAGGTTAGGGATATATTTTGCTAACAGACACACAGAGATGACTCCAAAAGTTAGAGGCAAAGTTTCAAAAACATACGTTGTATAATCAGTTATCTCTTTAAGGATAATTTGTGTATGATTCTTAGAACAAACTGTAGCTCAGCAGTTTAAAAAAATAATGAGCTACAGCCATTACTGTATTGTGTTTTCTAAAACTGCTTAATTATTATGGCCAACTTGATGAACTGGATCAACTCCAAACATTTATCAGTTCTAGATGTGCGTTCAGTGATTGCTCTCCAAGAGTTTCATAAAAAATCTTTTCAGTGGTTTATGGGATATTTTGCTAACAGACACATGAGGAAAACTGTTGTTTTTTACGTTCAGACGTGGGCAATAAATAAGAAGAAATGACTGAATGGCCCAGTACACAGTTGCTGAAGATGAATTCTTCAGTTTATCTGTAGACTCACAGATAAGTTTGACACACGTCACTCTCCCCTGCCCCAAGCTGCAACCGTTTCCCAGAAGTTCTCTACATTCTGTTGCAGCTCTATCGCCCCACCCTCCCATCGCTCATTTCAGGAGATGAGTACAGATGGCAGATCTTATGGAGCTGCTTCACACGACAAGCAGACGTCTCATCTTGGAGCGACTCATATCTGTCTCTATGATTTACATACTCTCAGACATGAGACCTAAACGCAGCATTTCCCAAGGTGCACTGCAGGAGGAACACCCATTCACAAACACATCAACTCATTCACTGTGCTGGGAATGAGCCTCACTTTATTCCTTCTGTCATACAGTTCTCATTCTGCTCTCTGTCTGCATCACACACAGTTTACACATGGACGTTCAGTTTTATAGCCTGACACTGAAAAGCAAAGGAGATTAATATTTTTGCCCATTCATGTGCATTTGCTCATTTTTCCGTCTGTTATCAAAATATCTCATGAACTACATAATTAATTTTACCAAACATCTACTGTACAGCTACAACCGATTAATGTTTAGACCCAATCCAATTCAAAAAGGCCGCCACAGGTAGTTAGCATCAGCCAAACAAAAATGGCTCTAACTCTTTAAATTGTGCACACACTGGCCTTAAATTGAATGTGGTAGTAGCCGTGAGTCATTGACAACAAAAACTCTATGGTTTATCAGCCATCTGTTTGCACATTTTTAGCTGCTGAATATTTTCTAAGTTCGCACTGTTTTGTCAGAGGAGAACGGCTTGAATGATGCTGTTTTAAAGTAAAAGTTGTGCAGACACAGTTGAAGCCTTTTGTTCACAACTGTTTACCTTGAAAGGCTATAAATAACCAACACTGCTGTCTTTGCTCAGAGAGACTCTGAACCGTGACCCACTACAGACCACACGGTCTTACACAGAACAATAAGGCATTAATCAGGAGAACACAGCTGGACACGGAGTTCAGGTGACGTTCTGATAGCTGTTGTCTCAGCACTGATTAGACTCGACAAACAACAGGAAATGAAAAGACAAGATTAGAGGGTGAAACAAACTGCTGGGAAGGTCTGAGTCACATTTTCAAGATGACTAAACAGCTAAAATCCCAAAGATTGAGTTTTAAGAAGACAAAAGGACTGCTTCTGTCTTCAGAAACCCCCTTATACTGAATCCTAAAACGGGTGGGCTTCATATTCTGTTTACAGATGCAGCAAATCAATTTTCAAATGTCAAAAATCAGTTCTGGGAACCTAACGAGAGAGTCTGGTCATTTTCTAAGTGTTGTTGCAGTTGCTGCACCACTGGCACATTCAGTGCACTATGCTCAGCACACATACATTTATGAAGCAACATGGAGTGAGTTCAGTTAAAAGACATGACCAAACTTATGACATTTATTATCAGCTAACGAAGCATTTTTTTACACACCAGTATGTCATTTTTGAAAAAAAGCTTGAAAAACAAAAACAAAAACCAGCTCTCACTTGGCTAACCGTTAGCCTAGCCTACACAAAGACCTTCCTTCCTACTGCATGCGCGATGACTGATGTCACAGCAGAGTAATAACTATTGATGTCTATTTGACAGAACATCCATTTAAACATGACTTGACAGTTCCTTTAATCTGTTCTGCCATTTTGACGAGTCAGCAGCAAACTTGCTGTGCAGAGCTGCTGTATTTTGAAAGGAGTTGCAGTATAGCTGTATATCAAGACTATTCAACTAAACTGCTCAGGGGCCACAGTTACTGAAAGCCAAGAGCTCAGGGGCTGGACATCCAGCAGTTAGTCTCATTAAGTAAGTTTGTTTAATTTTTTTTATCTAGTTTTATTTAAAAATGAACCCATTGTTGGGCTGAACTGAGCACACTGTGGGCCTGATTTGGACCCCGGGCCAACAGTTGAATAGCTTTCCTGTATATTTTTCCATCTTTTATATCTTTTATTTGTTAAACCTTGAAACCTATGTGTTTAGATAACTGTTCAAGTTACAATAACATGTCTGTCTTTATGACAAATGTCAACCACACAATGCTAATTGTGCTAGCTATTCTAAGGTGTTTTCATATTAGCATCTCTGCTAACTATTAGTCAGCAGCCAGTGATTAAAAGTTTTTTTTAATTCATTTGTTATTGGGCATAAAATATACAGTTTAAAGTCTACAATAAACCATTATTCAATTGATACATTTGTGTATTTCAGTTTCACAGTGTTTTAAATAAGCATCAAAACCTTACCAGCTACATTAAATTCACTGAGTCTGTATCAAAATGACAGTAAAGTTGAACAAAGTTTTATGTACAGAATTTCGTTTTACCTCAAAATATATTTTAGAATAATGAAGACGTAACATCTTGGCACTGTTCAGCTACAGGTTTTATTTTCTGCTGTGCATGAGTGAACAACGTGTACTCTCCTCCCACTCAGAGCCAACATGCTCATTTCTCTGTCTCAGAGGTCTGAAGGAGAAAACAGACCTGAGACTGTGGTGACCCAGCAGGTGGATGTCCAGTCTGACCCCCAGCTTCAACACAGGCTGAAACAAGGCAGATCAGGTTTCAGTTCTGAATGGGGGGAATGCAAGTGGACCCTGGGGGAGACTGACTCCACATGAGATCCAACAGGGAGGAAATCCCAGTCTAAGACCAGGCTGTTCTAGGCTCCACCTGAAGGAAATCAGTCTCTCTGCTGAGTCCACGACCAGAAGCAGGGTCAGACTGACTCGCTCTCTGACCTGCTACCTGAGCCAGGAATCAACAAGTGTGTCACGCTCGTCTCAAGCCTAGTTCACTCTCCATTTCCAGTTACTTCAGCTGCGATGGCCCACAGAGGTCCAGACAATTTCAAAGGTACACAAATGAGAAAAAAATATTCTGAGCAATTCAAGCCGGGTCGACGCAGGAACATCCCTAAACAAGATTCTGCTGATCCCAGTGCAAGTCCACCACTCACCTTCAGCTGCTGCTCTTTGATCAGAGTCTCAGCCCGATCCATGCTGCTTCATCAGTAAGCTTCTTCAAGGTGAAGCACACATCTTTCAGAAATACTGAGCTGCTACATGCGTTTGGGAGGAAAACTACCCTCCGACAGGTCCCCAAACGCACCGCATGGGAGAAGTGAGAACTTCAGAACGTGTAAATGTCACATTGTCCAACACAACGTGGGACAAAGAGGCCCACTTCTTTTTTCAGTTTTACATCAACTGATGTCTGGTTAATCTTTGACCTGAAAACAAGTGCTGTTTTTTGTTCTCCCTGACAAGTACAATTAGAACAGAGTAGAGGTATGCAGATCAACCCACAAACAATTTTATTAATACCAATTTCTATTAGTAATACCATGAGATCAGTACTTCAGTTTGTTCCTTTACTTTGTTTGTATAAAAGGCCTATCATTCCTTGAACGAATGCTTAACAACACCTTTCTTTTTGAGTTATCAAATAAAATTACTTTCTAAGAAGTTTTTTTTCAATCCCTTCAGTGGTTTATGAAATGCTTTGCAGAGACACTGAGCCAAATCCAAAATTATATTACTAAGATTTTAGACAACAATGTTACAATGTTGAGCTACAGCTGCTCCTTATTTTTAGCTTACATTCTGCTATTTCTAGCTATCCCCAACATTTTGTTACTTTTAGTCTAGCTAGCCTAGCTTTAATATTATTAGCTTTAATAAATACAGTACCTATAATAGTTTTAGATGTACTGTACTTTTTCCTGCTTTTAGCTACTGTCTTACTACTTTTAGCTAGCATATTGCTACTTTTAATTTTTATTTAGCATTTTGATTATTTTAGATGGGGAGTGGTGGCACAGAGGTTAGAGAAGGTGAGCCTGTGATCGGAAGATCGCCAGATCAACTCCCCAGACCGACGACATCAAAATGTGGGTGGGAAAGGTGAAGCATCCACACCTGCCTCCACCCTCATTTGCCTCACTCTGTGCCATTGAGCAAGGCTCTTAACCCCCACCATCTGCTCCCTGGGCACCCAAGACAGCAGCTCTCTGCTCCACACAGAGGGCTGTGGTAGCTCGGTGGTCTGTGGTTGCGTCAGGAAGGTCATTCGTCATACAAACAATTACCAAGTCTTTGTGCAAGTGTTAGTTCGCTGTGGTGACCCCTGAAGAAGAGATCAGCTGAAAGAAATCTTTTTATTTTAGCCTTTTGCAACGTTTAGCTCTAAGCTAGCACATTGCTTTGTTTAGCGTTTAGCTAATGACTTGGAATTTTTAACATTTATCTATTCTTCTGCTATTTTCAGTTTTGCTTCACTTGTAGATAGTGTTTTGTTTTATAGAGTTTTTTTTTTTTTAATTATGGCTATGCTCAACAAAAAGGTTAAATCATGTCATCTGGACCATTTTCTTTAAGTGAGAAATGTTATTGTTCCCCCATCCAGAGGACTTCCTCAGTCTATGGCCTAACAACCTGATCTGTCCCATAGGTAGCCTTCACTGCAGTGGTTCAAGACAACCTCCTGCTGGAATCTCAGAAGCAGGCTTTTAACATGTGCAGAAAACACCCATCAAAAACAATCAATCATCATGTACAACAATCAAATGTTTTAGGCCAGGTGGTCCATTTGTACTCACAGAAACAGCCTGAGCAGCTTGTTGTTTTCTACCTGGATGACTGAGCTTACAACCGTTTTATGGCTTTGCTCATTTCAGCTTTTAGCCAGTGTCCTGCTTCTTTTAGCTTAAACAACTCAGTTTTTTTACTTTTTCCAGCTAATTTTATCAAAGTCTTTGTGCTCTCTGCTTACACAATACATGTTCACAGAAAATTAAATTTTCTAGTTCGCAGTTAATGAACAGTGGAAAGCAAAATACTGTATAGTTATGTAATACAGTAGTCATAAAAAATGTTTAGATTGAGCATATTGAAGCTAAAACATGACACCCCACAGATGCATAGGCTGCCCTAAAACTATATGGACATTGGAGTACCAGCCCAGTATTTAGCTACACATTTAGCTACAGCTGTACCAAACTGTGAAGTATAGACCAGCACTATTAGTTACAGCTCTGGATCAGACACTTTCTGTCTTCTTGCTGGATTTAAAGCTGAACTTTACTTAGTTACAGAATCATTTTTGTATATTCACATTTTTTCTGGCCTTTGTTCCAGTGTGACTCAGTCACATTTCACCACATTCTGCTTCCTTCTGCTTTGGCTCCATGTGAAGCCTGTCGGTGGGGATCATCACAGTACGAGGATAAAACTGAAAAAAGCTCACTTTGTAAAATTTGACCCCCAAGACAATAAATCATGTTTAGGAGAGGATTCCTGTTGGAACTCTACAGTCAGTTTGCTAAAGCATCCCACACGATGGCTCACAAGGAGAGACCAATGCAGAACAATCATAATCAATTTATTTATTCCGTTTGTTTTCTGAGGACAAACACAGTTTGGCCTTATCGATCAGATCCATGTGAATGATGAACAGATTCTGACCTGCAGTTCAGATGAAACTCTGACATTTGCCATCTTTGTTAGTAACAAAATTGAATTTAATGGTGATTGATTAAAGCACGAGGGAGAAGACCACAGCGCTGCTTCACCAGAGCTGAGATGGTGAGAGGTTGAGCAACCGTTGTACTTTTACTTCACTTCCTGAAATATCATTCTCCTTCCTGTTGAATAACAGGATGAGTGCAGCGACATGTGTCATATCTGCTAAGTGAAGGAAATCAGCATGCTTGAAACCACTTCAAATTCAAAACCCTACAGGGACACTTTTAAAATGACCACAGATCTTTTGACTTCAGCTGAGTTATATGTTTTTTTTTTCTTTTATTAGTATTGCTCGACTACAAGTAAGTGAATTTTACAGATATCAAGATCAAATTTGGTGTGATAGTAGATGACAGCACAATCACATCTCACATAATCTCTCAATATTGCATGAGACTGTGCATTTTATCTTTTATAACATTAGACTAAAACAGCATCATCCCTTCTTAGCATTTTAGTTTAAACCCCCCACTGGCATTCAAGGCTGCAGAGGATCTGCATTTCTCCAAGGAACGGAAGCCTTTACTTAAAGTAAAATAAATCCCTGGGTTTATAGTTAACCAACTGAACTGTTTTTGGTAGCTTTACAGGCAAAGTTTAGCTAGTGTTGTGTACATTTTTTTAAGTTAGCCATGAGCAGAACATCCTGCTTCCTGCTTTGCATACAGCTGTAGTTGCAGCTACCAGACAGTTGCATCTGCCATGCAGTGAGACAACAAAACAACCTGCGTGCAGTGTTTCAGTAGCAACAGCCATGTGTGGACTGAGGCTGAGCTCCACCCGCTCCCCGACCAAACACAAAAGGAAACAAGTGTCGGGACTCTGCGAAGGAAGAATAGCCAGCATCTGGTTGCAATCCATGCTGCTAAAGCTCCATCTGAAAAACTCCTTCCAGACTTGAAAGTAGACAAGCAAACTCAGGGCTTTGATCAGTTTTCTTTTTCAGTCAGGCATTGCAACATAAAAGTATAAATAAGACCACACCTGGGAAATGTGAAGAATGTAGAACACTGGGAGATTTTTTTGATAGTGAACTTTGAACCAGGTGAGTTACTGGAATG
>JARVGQ010000672.1:1930374-1940633 GCA_031762355.1 Hypsolebias martinsi | reverse complement strand
CTAAATTGACCCTAGGTGTGAGTGCAACAGGTCCCTCTTGTAAATGAGTCCCCGTGGCTCAACGAGGCTAGCCTGTAAAAATAAAGGTTGAATGAATATGTTCTGCCATTTTATGCAAAGTTCAAACATCATGTCAGTGGACCTTTAATTTAATAAGGTTTGTATAATGGAAAGTCTTTATTTCAGATTACATCAAGACAATTTTAAACAGTACAAGTTTATGCCAACAGCAGTGTTAAACCACAACTGTCAAAGAGTATAAACCACAAGTTGTATCAAATCACAAATTCCCAGACAGAATGTCCCATTAGTTTCATAAAAATGGGGGTTTTGAGTCAGCAGCAAGTCATTCAGTGACAATGGTTAGATAAACTGGTGTCACAGCTGCAAAATAAACACATAAAATATACAATTGGAGGGAATGTGACTGCTATACACTCAAGAGTAGCTTTATGAGAGCGTGGGGTTGTTGATCCTGCCCATGAAGATAAAACTCCTTGTTGAGAGCTCCATGATGAAGACAAAGAAGGGTCTGTTGACTTTTACAGTTTCAGGCAAGCCCTCGTGCATGCTCGAGGTCTTGACGAGTTCAATGGTGGTGGCAGCTGCTGCCTCTGTGCCATTTTCATCCACACTCAGCACAGCCTTGTGGGAGACCTGCAGAGGAACCAGGTTAACAGTCAAGTTAAAGAGAATAACTTTTGAACTGCAGATTCCTCAATATTTAGCCTGAAGGGAATCTCAGTCATACCTTTGACACTACAAGCTTGACCTCTTCGGATATGCCTGAGAAGTCTGCTGAGTTTTCAAAAGCTCTAGTTATTCCCATTTGCTTTAGAATATCTTGTAGAGAGGCTTCAGCAGAGATGGAAAATTTTGGCATGGAAAGATCAATGTATCTGTGGAACAGAAGAATATTAATACCACTCCCATTTATGAGGCTAGCCTGTATAAATAAAGGTTGAATGAATGTTACTAGTTAATGTAGAATCTTACCTTTGAGAAAGAGAGTTTTGCCATTGCATGACAGAGTCCTTGTTCATTCTGCTTTCCACAATATCAGTCATTCCCTCATCAGGCAGGACAATCATCATGGAGGTGCTGCCTTTGTAGGGCAGCTGGAGGATAATGGCGTGGTTGGCATAATCGTGATAGTAATCAAAGAATCCAGTTGCCCTCATCATGTCAACTTTAACTTTGGTGTTTTTGGCCACATAGAAGTCATCCTTTGTCGTCAATTGCTTGTCAAAAGGGTTTGTCCACTGTCCTATTGGAAAGTGGAAAAACGGTTAAAAAATAATTTACTTTGTTAATTTGTTTTGAAAGGGGTTGTATTTACAAAATTTAGAAAAAGTTTTATGACAACACTAAGAACAATAAAATGTTTAAATCCAGTCTGAGCAGATAGTTGTCCACATTAACCCATTGTTCATCCTTACCTCTAAAGTAGACCCAGTTGATCAGCACCATAGACGTCTGAGGGGCCAAGACCTTGACCAGATCCTTGATCTTATCATGAGTTTTAGTGGCAATGTGTTGGTTAATCTGTGCTTCTGCCTTAGCAGGATTGTTAAAGTCCACTTTGAAGACCTCACCCATAAAGTACTGCTTAATATCATTCAGAAAAGATGGTAGAGGATTGAAGCCAGTACGTACGGCAACAGAGTTACCAACTTCCAACTTTATGTTCTCCTGGTTGTTGAGCATGTGGAGAGCATACTTGTAGGCTTCATTGACTTGCATCTGGTCCAGGGTGCTGTAACCCAAGCTTGAAAATAGCTGAGTGTGGGTGTCACCGTGGGCCCCTGCAGACAGCATGGACAGAGCGGTGGAGATGCCCAGCGGTGAGAAGAAGATGTTCTTCCCAGCAGCAGCCTTGGCTTTCAGATGTCGCTCAAGGGAAATGGCAAATTCAGTATTATGAGGGGACAGAACTTGCCAGGCCATTTCACCCCTGTCAGGGCTTTGTTCAGAGCCATGATGGGCTCTGCCCAAACTACAACCAGCAGCAGGGCTGCTAAAGCATGACTTGCAAAGACACAATACATCTTCAATGCCTGTTCATGAAAGTAGCAGGTTTAATGCAAGACTTTGCAAACAATCCAAATAATCTCAAATGCAAATAAAAGTTAACATTTCCTGTTCTATGAATTAAATGTACAGAATATCAAAATTCATGTCTTCTGAGATTTATATCCAAAAGCTTTTAAAACTGCTGAAAATATTGTGATGCAGTAAACAATTATCCTACCTTTTTTTTCCCCCCACACCTTTTTGCAGTGACAACAGATGGTTGTCAGACTTGCCTTTTTATACAGGAGCTCACAGCTGACAATAATTAACATCAATCACTCTTCCTTTTCTGTGTTGGTCTGTTGGATTTTGTCCATCCATTTTTTTTTTATCTCCTGTCCACACTCCAGCTCAGTAGGTGGCGGTAATGCACCTTACACTGGTCTGCCAACCGCCATAAAACATAAAAAGAAGAAGAAGAATTTTGTCCATCCAAATCTGCTTTATATGCAGATGATGGAGTAATATGGATGAGGGGGAGAAATGTTTCACATGTGGTTAAAAATATAAGGAAAGCAATTAATCAAATGGAGAGCTGGTCTTATGAATGGGGCTTCAAATTGTCTGTAGGCAAAACCAATTATATGATGATAAAAAAACCAAAAGAAGATAAATATCGGAAATTTTTTTACTATATGGTCAACCTTTAAAATGGTTAATGAATTTAAATATCTTGGTTTATGGTTAGATAGTACATACACATGGCAATCACATTTGTGGAAACAGTGTAAAAAAGTAATAAATCTAATGAAAGCAGTGGCAGGAAATAACTGGGGAGCAGATAAACATTCATTGTTAAATTTATATAGAGCTCTCATGAGATTGACCTTGGATCATGGATGCATAGTATATGGAGCAGCAGCAAATACAACACTACAAAAATTAGACAGACTTCAATCCAGAGCACTAAGGGTGTGCACAGGAGCAATAAAAATGACCCCCATCAATGCACTTCTTATAGAAACTGGTGAGACTCCATTAGACATGAGAAGAACAAAACTGTCATTAACGTACTGGATTAAACTCAAAGGAAGTAAAGAAGGAAATCCTGCAGCAACTACAATCCAGGACTCCTGGGAATATAACAAATATCAAAGAAAAGGTTTTGGGTGGAAAATAAACACATTAGCTGAAAACTATGGGATAGAAAATGAAGAATTTGCACAGATTAATCCAAATAGTATTATATCTCCATGGTTAATTCCAGAAAGTAATGTAGACACGAACATTCTAGAAATGACAAGAGAATGGAATGAAGATGGAATGGGGGTGAAAACCAGCAAATGCATTAGAGAGACATATTCTAATTGCTTGGAAATTTATACAGATGGCTCAAAGAACATGAAGGGGTGGGTTGGAGTAGGGGTCTACATCCCAGAGTTTGACTTTTATATATCTAAAAGGATATCAGATCACCTTTCAGTCTTCACGGCAGAAATGGTAGCAGTGATAGTTAGTCTACAATGGATAGAGGAAGTTAGACCAGACAGGGTGGTGATATGCACCGACTCAAAGTCTGTCATAGAGAGTACCGGTATTCGGTCTAAAGGAAACAACAGGAACGATCTAATTCTAGAAATACAACAAGCTTTATTCAGGTTACACAGGGGAGGTATGGATGTTAACTTTTGCTGGGTATCAGCTCACAAGGGGGTGGAAGGTAATGAAATAGCAAATAAACTCGTTAAAAGAACATTAAAAGGTGAAATAACAATTAATATTCCGTTAGGGAAAGGAGAGGGAAAATCATTAATTAAAAGAAAAGAAATAGAAAACTAGCAGAAAATGTGGGATGATGATAAGAAAGGAAGGAGATTACATAATATTCAAAAAACTGTTAAGATAAACAATTACGGTATAGAGAAAGAAATAGAAGAGAAGAGATGATAATAACGAGAATGAGGGTAGGACATACACTTTTAAATGACACAATGTTCATGATGAGGAAATTAAATAACAGTAGATGTGAGGACTGTGAGGAAACTGAAAGTGTAGAACATGTACTGATGGGAGTGCAATAAAAATGCAGAAGAAAGGGAGAGATTGAAAGGAAAAGTAGAAGAGGCAGGGAGAATATGAGTTTAGGAGGAGTCTTAGGAACTGAAGGGGATAAGGATAAGATAACTGATATTAGGAAAGCGTTGTTTATATATTTACATAAAATATTATACTGTACATAGAATATAGGGACAGGAGGCCATGAGCTACACACTCTTGCTCTGTAGGTGGCGGTACGCACCTAAACGTTGCTTGCAATCCGCCAATAATCTAATAGAAGAAGAAGAAGAAGAAGAACCACCTTTGGACCCTGACGTCATGACCACAACAACCGCAGCCATTGTGGTTCGCAGCGGCAAACAGTAAGCGGGCTGCTCTGCCAGTTCAGTGTAGCTTCGTGAAGTGACAGAATGACGCTGAGGAAGCGCCACGTGCTGCTGCTGTGTATGCTGCTCTGCTCCGCCATGGCGGAGGCGCTCGAGCCCATCAGTACCACCATAGCTGTCAGCATGGCAGCGGCTCTTACCGGGATTTTAGCCAGCTACCAAAACATCTTCTACTATTTCCACGAGTGTTGCCGGCCGGAGTGGATTTCTTTCAACAAAACAGGTATGAACTTCATAAAAAACGGAGTAACTGAAGCTCATGAGTGTCGCGCATTTAAATAACTGATAAACTTCATACTTTGAGGAAACAAAACATAAAAAAATGCTTTGAACAGTTGAAATAATTTGATTTAAAATACGAAAAATTACCGAGTGTTTTGGATGGAACTCCTGCGTCACGTGATCATGACGTAAGCGGAAGTTCCTCGTGTAGCAGGAAAGTAGTTCTCTGTGGCATTAGCGCCTTTTTTTGTGCTATTGAAACTGTTTTCTCCCAAGGAAACGGCTCATGTCTGAAATTAATCGGTTCCGACAATGAAAGTGGCAGATATATATGTGAGCTTACATATTTTACTGACAGCCGGGGCGCTGGTGAACGCGTTTGATCCCATCACAACAACAGTGGGAGTCGGTTTGTTGGCGACTCTGGGCCGAACTGTCTACAAATATTTTCACGAAAGTTGCGATAAGAAATGGATCGGCTTCAACTCAACAGGTGAGCACGCAGAGTCTGTTTTCAAATGCACGAGAAGTCAAAAGATAGAGACTTTAATTAATAAATTAGTATTTTTAAACCAGATAAATAACAACAAAATGTAAAACGCAATGTCTGATCTGTTAATTAGGAGCCCTATTTCTGAATGATTCATTGATCAGCGTTTAGTGGTTAACAAACAACGAATGACCGGACTGGAGAAGACTCAGGACCTGTGTATAGCTGCAATCATTGGACAAAATGTCCATAAAAATTAAATCTGTCTGGTGGTTGATGGTGACACATGTGACTGATCTCCATCAGGCGCTGTTGCACCAAAACAATCTACATAAACCTAGAAAGAATCTACAGTAGTTCTTCTGGTTCAGCTAAGTTCAGTGGCCAAAATGTGGTTATAGCTGATCCCTCAGCAACTAATGGCAATAGTTGTACCTGAGTTGTAAGTACCGCTTCACTGGAAACATGCAGAATAACAACACTGAAGACTTTGTAAGAACAATGCTTCTGCTCCCCTTCTGTCAGGCATCAACACACTTTAACCTGATAATTTAACTCACTAGCACCACTTCTCTGATTCAACTGTTAAAACTATCCCCCTCTGTGATGACAGCACAGTTTGTTTGCACCCACAATGTTTAATAAGTTCCAGTGGCTAAACATAAAGGATGGAGGGAACACAAGTGTGATTGGTGTTTGTTCAACCATATTTTAGCAGTTTTTGCTGCATGAATAAAGCTGGCAGAAGCCAGTTGTAAATGTCCAAGGAGAGCAAACTCATGAGTTATTCCAGTGGTGACGGCACCAGTGGCTGACAGATCCTGATTGAACAGACCTGTCAGTCTTTACAGAGTTTGCTCGGATCATTTTGTTGGAGGAATGTTCACCTGATCACTTTCTCCATGAAAAACTCCTTGAGCTTATCTGAAAACAGAACAAATTTAAAACCGTACACTCATTCATGTGACTTTCAGTGAGAATGTCACTTTATCTGTAGTTTGGCTGTTTATATAAAATTTACACTGGGTATTGCTATGGTAACCACTCCTCACTAGAACCTTGGTTTTCTAGATAATTCACTGTATCTGGACATGAAATTGATACCACGTTGATTTGGATCATTTGGCCATTTATTCTATTTAGAGGGTCAAAGTTGTTCAGTAAGGTCAAATTCTGCCACTAATCCTCTGACTTCTTGTGTGAATCCTTTAGGACTAAAGGTGGACCTGGATGAGAAGCTTTTTGGACAGCACATCGCGTCACGCATTGTTTTAAAGGCTGTGAATGGATTCATGAGCAATGAGAATCCAAAGAAGCCTCTGGTTCTGTCGCTACACGGATGGACTGGCACCGGGAAGAACTTTGTCAGCAAGCTCATTGCTGAAAATGTTTACAGAGAAGGAATGCACAGCAGCTTTGTCCACGTCTTCACATCAACACTTCACTTCCCTCATCCCAGTCAATTAGCCACCTACAAGGTAAGAATTCCCACAGATTTGGTGTAGAAACATGTTGGTGTTGTTCCTGTCAGCCCTCAGAGTGAACTGAAGTCGTTGCTCTTGTCGTCAGTCTCAGTTACAGCAGTGGATCAAAGGAAACGTCTCCAACTGTGAACGCTCCATGTTCATCTTCGATGAGATGGACAAGATGCACCCTGGACTGATTGACGGGATCAAACCGTTCCTGGACTACTACGACAAGCTGGATGGGGTTTCATACCAGAAGTCTATCTTCATCTTCCTCAGGTAAAACACAGTCCAGGGGTTAGTTTTATACTGTAGACTGTAGAATGAAGCCCCAACAGCTGGTTTTACTTTTCGAACAAACCAAACAATGAGTAGTAATTATTTATAGATGTTTTTTAATTATTCACTGAGTAATCTTATAGGTTAGACCTTTAGTTAGTGATGTATTTAATGTGGACCATTAAAAACAACTCCAGGGTGATGCATATGAAAGTTTTTCTTCTGCTGGTTTGTCTGAGTTATACTGTGTGATGACACTAGTACAAACACACTTACTACATGTGCTTTTTGTGGTGTTTAAAACAATTTGGTTTTTGTTGTGTTTAAAACGTAATATTGAAGACCTAGCATTCTTTGATGGAAAGTTTATCATTAACTGTCTTATGTCAGAGTTATTTTGGTCAAACTTTAAAAATAACATTATGCAAAGTCTTGCTCAGTGTTAAAAGATCTTGTGTGATGTTTTAGCACTTTACTCTGGTACGTACTCTTAAATTGTTGTCATTTCCATTAAGGCTGGACGATATGGTCAAACTTTTATCACCATATATTTCTTAATTTCGATTGATAATGAAATAATTCGATATTGATATAAACAATATAAAAGCCTCAGAAATACTACAAACTATAACACATAAATTAATGTTCAACTTTTATTTGTATTTAGCCTCCAAAAAAACGAAATCCCCATCAAATAAACATAAAATTCTCAACTTTGTCAATATTAATAGTTTTAACTTTAAACAGCAACTTTAAAATTGACAGTAAATTCATAGTTAATTAAATAAAATCTTTGGGTGTCGTTATTGATGAGAAGCTGATGTGGAAATCTCATGTAAATTTACTTAAGAATAAAAATAAAATCAATTACATTACTGTATAAAGTAAAATATTTTTTGAATGACAGTGCTTTGTATATATTTTGTATAATGTAATAATTGTTCCATATTTAATCTATTGTACTGAAGTTTGGGGAAAAGCATGCAAAACAATTACAAACTATCTTTATTTTACAAAAAAAGAGCTATAAGAATTATTAGTAGGAAGTGCTATGGTCACCCAACAAATATATTATTTCATCAATTGAAATCATTAAAAATTTTATGATTTGGTTGAACATAGTATTTTACAAGTCATGTAGAAAACTCATAAACATATTACCCCCAAATATTCATTTAAAATTTGTTAAAAAAAAAAAGAGTCATTATAACCTGAAGGGAATGTAAATGTTTGTAAAACCTTCATTTGGAACTAGTCTGAAGGAGCTGTGTTGTAAATCAGGGAACAGGATTGTGAAGTTGACTCGATATCACCATAAACATTTCTAAAACTATTTATATGTTTTAAAAGATGATTAAAGTTATTGGAAAGGTGTAGTGCATGTGAAGAATACCTGAAGTTGTTTGGCTTTCAGTTTGGAGATTGTTCAAGTGAAGGTTGTTGTTGTTTTTTTTCTAGTTATTTTGTATTTTTAAATAAGGGGCAGATATTATGACTCTTCTTTCTGCAACTTTTCATTCAGTGTGTTTTTTTTCTTTCTGATTAATCTGTTTTATTTTGAATAAATTAATAAAAAAAATGCAGCGCTGGGGCTGTTTGTTTCAGTACGTCCTAGTTTCAGGGACACGTTGACTCAAACTTCATTTATTGTGCTTCATCTTCTGACTCTCATCAGACTCTATCGAGTGGAAACTCTTCAGATTAAACAAGTTAGATGTTCCCGCTGCTAGTTAGAACGACTCCGTCACGTTTTGCAGCACGAAACAGTAGGACCTCACTGCAGAAGAAACCTGCAGTTTAACAGATCTTAGAAAGCTGAGCTACTTCCACACCAACAAATTAGTCTTTCCTCTCTTATCAGTGATGTCGTCTGCTTTCTCTTCGCTTGTGAAACTTTGTCCAGTCACATTCTGATGGTCATGGACACTCGATTTGAAGCGAAAACTTAATGCGCGTTGGACTACCGCAAACGCCTGCTGCTGGACTGAGCGCTGCGTAATGTTGACGTCACCACCCACTTACGTTATGTGTCACAGCTTTTTCTGTCCGGGTGAGTTGTTGAAGCAGCCGCTTCAACCCGAACAGGAAAAGAAAAACATCAGTGAAACGTTGTAAAATCCTATCGAAATATCGAAAATATGCTTGAACTTCATATCATTGTTATTGAATAAAAGTATATCGCGATATTTATCGTTATTGAGTTATTGTCCAGCACTATATGAAGGTCTTTATCCAAAACTATTCATCCAAAGGTCTTCATCCGAAGGTCTTCATCCGAAGGTCTTTATCCGAAGGTCTTCATCCAAAAGTCTTCATCCGAAGGTCTTCATCTGAAAGTCTTCATCTGAAAGTCCTCATCAGTCTGAGGCCCGCCATCAGGATCTTCTATGAAGCCAGCCTGCTGTGGAGGTCTCAGAAACTATCTTTAAAGTTAACTCCTCAGGCCTCAAGTAGGTTCCATTTATAAGCAGACTGATGAAGTCTTTCTGACGAAGACGAAACATTTCTCCCTTGAAGAAACTGTCCAGATGATGATTTAACCTTTTGCTGTGATTTATTTTCCTGGATGATTGAGCTTTCAAATCTTTGTCTGACCCAGAGGAACGTTCTGCAGAACACTCAGAGCAGCTGAGCAGATTACTGTTACCCTGAACAAAACCCTTTTGTGTTGACATGAAAGGAATCTGCTGCCAACTGACGGAGCTCCTCAGGGGTGTGTCCCGTTTTACAGTGAAGAATTTCAGCCCTACTCCCAGGGTCTGCAGCTGGCTCTACTACACTTGGAGGATCAGTGAGAACGGACTTAGGTCAGATACTTTCACCTTGGATCGTATTTCTGCTCTGAAGACATGATTACTGCTCAGGTCCATAAAATGTGCAGAAAGCACGGCTGCGCAGGTTGTTGTGTTCCTGTGGGCTGCTGGGATGAGTTTCACACTTCCTGCTGGGTTTAGTAAACCCAGCAGCAGTCCAGATGTGGCTTTTCCTCTCAGCTGGTTCTCCTAATAAGGAAGCAGAAGCTGAGACTGAAGATACATCTCCTGGGGGTTCTGGAAGCAGCTCGGACTTTATTTTACCTCCATGTTTGTGTCAGGTTTCACTTTTAGCAGTTTTACTGCAGAGCTGCTGCTGCTGCGACAAAAGATACGAAACAAACTCTCCTGTTGCCCTTGGGTCACAGGGGCCCACAAGGCCTCAGTGGGTCCCTGTGACCCACAAGGCCTCAGTGGTTCACAGGGGCCCACAAGGCCTCAGTGGGTCACAGGGGCCCACAAGGCCTCAGTGGGTCACAGGGGCCCACAAGGCCTCAGTGGGTCCCTGTGAGGCACAAGGCCTCAGTGGGTC
>JARVGQ010000672.1:1851087-1861862 GCA_031762355.1 Hypsolebias martinsi | reverse complement strand
CAATGTGTCAGCCTCACGGACAGAAACTGGAAGTTGGTTCCACAAGAGAGGAGCCTGAGAACTGAAAGATCTGCCTCCAGTTCTGTTTTCGGAAACTTTAGGAACCGCAAGTAAAGGCTGCCACAGACTCGGACATTCTGTGAGCCGTGCGGACACTGTGCACACTGTGCACAGACGGTTGAGACTTCATACTCGAGCTTCCAACCTGAGAGGCTGCAGACCAGCTCCGCAGGTAAGGGGCGTTTACATTCGGGACAAATTGAGGTCGCCAATTGGTCATTTACTGACACGCCTACTGGATTGATTGACAGGTTGCAAAAAAAAAAAAAAAAAAAACGATAGCTGGCAAACCCAGCCATAGCGGTGTTCTATGTTTATATGTTGTTAATAAAAATTTGTAAACAATAAACAAAACAGGGAGCACTGGTCCTGCTGTCCACACATCCAGCTGGTCAAAGCAGATGGCTGCTTGTCCTGACCCTGGTTCTTCTGGAGGGTTCTTCTTTTTAAAAGGGAGTTTTTCTTTCCACTGTTGCCACTGTGCTTGTTCAGGATGGGAGACTGTGTCGAAGTGAAGATTCACGAGTCTGCTGGATTCCTTAGATAGAGAACTTTACTACTTTTAATAGTCTTTTCTTTGTATGTGAATGTTCCTGTAAAGCGCCCTGAGACAACTTTGTTGTGATTTGGCGCTATATAAATAAACTGAACTGAATTGAATCAGACCAGCCCACCAGGAAATCTCCAGACTCTCCTGCAGACATGCTGGACATGATTTTAATTCACTCGTGACAAAGCTCTTAATTTCTCACTACTTCAGTCATGGCATCAATGGATGAGGAGGAAGAGATTGTTTGCCTCTTGAAAAAAAAAATATAAAAAAAAAGGTCATTAAACCAGACCAGGGATGAAAAAGTGAATTTAATACATTGGTGTCACATACAAAACAGTTTGTCTCAGGGCAGTTTATTGTGCGACACTGCGTATGCATACACAGTCATAAAAACTGAGCTTTGCACGGACATGCCCTGTGGGCGTCCGCTTCGAGACTCATCTGGTACACGCAGACTGAAGTACGCTTGAGTCTGTGGGAGCCTCAAGCCTTCAGTCTGAGAGTGAAGTGTTCTGTTAGGGGAAAATGGAAAAATGTAAGATCTGTAATATACTTTGTAAGATGGAGCCAAGTTGTTGAGATCTTTTTATGTTAAAAGTAAGATTTTGAATTCTATTCTGAATTTGACAGGGAGCCAATGGAGAGAAGCTAAAACAATCTCTCCTATCAACTCTCATGTAAACTCTGGCAGCAGCATTTTGGATCAACTGAAGATGTTTTAAAGAAGTATTTAGACACCCAGATAATAAACAATTGCAATAGTTCAGTCTAGACATGACAAATGCATGAACCAGTTTTTCTGCAGCATTTTTGGACAAGATATTTCTTATTTTAATGATATGACGCAGGTGGAGGAAAGCGGTTTTGGTAACATTTGTAATATGGATGTTAAAAGGCATATCCTGATCAAAAATAACACCAAGAGTTTTAATTTTAGAACTGGAGGCCAGATCAATGCCATCCAGAGAAAGTGAAAGTCTGCTAAATGTATTCCTAAAAAGCTCAGATCCAAAAACCTCACCTGTTAGTTGGTCCATAACCAGAGCAAACAAGAAGGGGCTCAGAGCTGATCCTTGATGCACTCCCACCTCCACCTTGAAGCTATCTGTCACTCCTACAGCACATCTCACCACTGCCCTGCTGTCTTACACCTCTCTGCCACTCCAAATTTCCTCATTTCCTCATTTTCTTAAATGTTCTACTGGTGTAATTTAGAAATGCCTTGTTTTAATTGCATCAGTATTTATATTTGTATTTGTATTGTATGCTTTTAAATTCATGGTATACATTATTTATGTGTCTTACTCTGTTCATAGAATAATTGTAGTTATGTCAATTTCAATTTTTTTAAATAAAATATTCAAAGAATTTTGTGAGTGTCAGTGATGATGTGTGGTAATTTAAATGAAATGTCACAGCTGAAATTATTATAGATGCTAGTTATGAATATCCAGAATTATTTCAAAATAACTACTAAGATAAGGCTTCTGATGTTGCTCCAGTTAGCTTCATTATTATCATTTTAGGTGGGGTGGTCATCAGGAGTCAGAGTTTCATGACATTCCAATTTTACAACATAGTCACAGATGATTCTGAACCCCTGATGTTGACTGATGCTGTCAGTGGTATCCTCCTTATTATTATCTGACCCATTTCCATCCCTGCCGGGAGAAACCTCTGGAAGAATATGGCTTCTTCTTTGTCAAAGAGCAAACTCATTTGACTCCATGACTGAGATGGTCTACCATTTCATTCTGTCATGTTTGATACTTTTACTGGAAGAAAGGAGATGAGTGGCTACTCTCAGCTTCTCAACTAACAGAATTTTATTGTTTAGATTGTTTTTCCTTCACATTGAGCAATAACAGATTTGAAGGCTTATGCAGAGAACACAAAGTCATCCCCTCAGAGAGCTGCAAGCACTCACCGTCGTCTGACTCCCTGCAGCCTCGACAGCTAAATCCCTCAACTAATCTTCAATTAAAACGGCGATAATAGGTGTTTGCCCAACTCAGTGCCCACCACTGCTCCCCTGCTTCAGCCTTCTCTCTGCAGCCTCCCATCAAATCTGTCACAAAGGTCGCACACACTCACACACACGCACACGTGCACAAACCCTGCCAGAGTCCTTCCCAAGTGCCTGAAGGATTGACCTACATTGAGCCCAGTTCACAAACTAATTTCTGCAAAACACAAAGAAGGATTAGCTGAGATTAAGATGACAAGGTTTTAGGATGGAGAAGGAGCTGGAATAGGCCAATTATAATTAGAGCTTGAACAAAAAAGTGGACTGTGGTTAATCCATAGAGTTTGCTCTGCTTTAAAAACGTTATTTAGCTAATACTACTGCCTGCAACTCAACCTTAAAGGTTTAGTTCTGTTTGTCTGACGTAGGTTTGTGTGACATACATCTGTGCAGTCAGTATCTTACCTGCATCCGCCAGCAGTCAGAGCAGTCTCAGTTTGAATCAAAGTTAAATCTTCAGGAAAAGTCAACCTGAAATCCACTTAAAACAGGAAAAAAAGAGAAAATAAATTGCCATCTAAACCAACTCAAACCTTTTGAGGTAATTGAATAATTTCAACTACTGTACGTAATTTAGCACCTATTTACTTTGGGCATGAGACATTGTTTTTAACTGTCACTAATTTTTCAAGATAACAAGATCTATGTTGCTGCATGTCACTGCCCAAAGTGTCCTGCTGCTGATCATCTCAACCTACCAGGAGTTGAGTTAAACTTTGTGGAAATTCACATGTGGACATTTAATGCAAAAGATAAAAAGAGCTTAAATTGGTTTTTAATCAAGGTTGTTTTTTTACCCCCTTTCGGCTGCTCCCTGAATAGTAAGCAGCCATTTTGCCTATAACATTTGATTATTATTCACTGATGATCGATTATTGTAGACTGATGGTCCTCCATTTTGAATGTGTAAAGCCATACTGCCTGGAAACTCCACAGCAGACTGGTTTGAAACACGTCAACAAGGGGCTACTTAATACTGTACAACAGATCCTGTTGACAGGACTCAGACTGATGAAGTTCTTTGGATGAAGGATGAAACGTTTCTTGCAAAAAAGAAACTGTCCAGCTGACATGATTGAACTTTTTTAAATTTACCAGGATGATTGAGCGTACTTACTTTTTTTCCTAAAAGCTGTACATCTTAAACTCATTAACATTTGTATTTAACCCAATTCAAGATGCAACAATGGTCAGTCAGGTCATCTGGTCAGTTTTGTTTTTGTGGAAAGATGTTTCGTCCTCTATCTGGAGGGCTACATCAGTCTGAGGAGTCCCAGGTAAACTGTTTTCCCCACTAAGCAGTACACTCCTTTAGTGGACCAGCCAGTTTGCTGGTGATAAAATAGTTTCTGGGGGCTGTCCTGTCCACCGACAACTCCTCCCAGGCAGGCAGCCACAGCCAAAGTGGTTCATGACATCAAAGTTCATGCTCAGTTATCCAAGTACAAAATCCAATACGTAATGGACATAGTAGTGGAAAAATAAAGTTTCTTATTTATTGTTTTTTAATTTTTTATTTTTCTCACAAAAAAGAAACTGTCCAGGTGACCTGGTTGACCATTACTGGATTTTGTACCTGGATGACTGAGCGTGAACTTGATGCCAATTCAAGATGGTCGTTACAGCTAATCATCTGGAGCCAGTACAATAATGGTTGTTCTTCACTTCATGTTTACAGATACTGAGCAAAAGTTTGATGTGGTAGTAGCAGAAAGTCATCCTCAATAGCTAATCTCAGCAACAGTACTTCTGACAAGATCACGCATGACATTTATAAGATTTAGCCAAACAGCTATAACTGTCGTTTCTCAGCATACAATTTTTTTCAGCTGAAAACTCCTGCATAACAAACAATGAGTGAAATGCAGTCCTTCAAGTAACAATGTTTGTAATTCAAACTTAGGCATTCTGAGCATACATTATGTTTTATTTCTTGACTAAAGTTTTCAGCAGAGCTCCTTCAGTTGATGAAGTTCTGTGTTTTGTTTTCAGCTCAGTGGTTCTGTTTCTGCATTCTTGCGTTGTGGTTCCTCCAGATTGTACACAGGTTGCTTGCGGGGAGTGGTTCCTCCAGTAATTTCTCCTAACGTGTTCCAGACGCTGGTCTGCTTTGTTGAAATACACATCCGCTCTGTTTCTGAATCTGTGATTCATTCAAACAGTGTGTTTAATAATGCTGTTTCAATTCTGCACAGCTAAAAGTGAGATGAGGTGATCTAAGGAATAAAGTAAAATGTGAATTTACACAATTGCTTGTTTGATGATTCATTTTTATGTAGGTTCTTCTTCACCAATATTCCACCAGCTTTAGTCAGTCAAATGAAGAGATTTGTTAGAAAAGCTGTGTTTCCTGATGGGGTGGCGACAGGTAGAATCACCTTCTGCAACCCTAAACACCAATCCCTTTTTTGTGAATAAATTTATTTTGTTTTACCATTTCTGATTATTGACCTTATATAGAAATACTACACACCATACAAGTTAACAATGGAAGGAGGGCACAATATATGTTGTCCCTACTTCAAGTTTTAACAAGTCTTATAATCTCCCCATCCCCAAATGCCGACTTGAAGTGTGACCACGACTGTGATCAAATTAATAACTGCTGTAATTACTTTAATCAGACCAGTACATTACTTCACTTTAAGTAATTAAGTACTTAACTGCTTAGTTTAACCAGAGCTCCACCACCAACGTCTGTAGTTAATTTTACCTGGACTAAGATCAGACACAGGATGTAAAATTGGGAGTGGGCATTAAAATGACAGTATTTTATTACCCTGGTGCACGCTCATGTTCACTTCATATTTACAGATACTGAGCAAAGGTTTGATGTGGTAGAAGCAGAAAGTAATCCTCAATAGCTAATCTCAGCAACAGAACTTGTCAACAGTACAACAACAGTATTTTATTACATTTTAAATGTAAAATAGCAGCTATTTATTTATTTATTACAAAGATTTTAACAGATTTTATTTTCAAGTTTATGAACATGGAAATATACAGTGCCTGTAAAATGTATCAACCTCTTGGATGTTTAATATTTTATTGCTATCATAAAACAGTCATTTTCAATAAAAAATAACCTTCTTTAGAAATGATTAAAAAAAGTTCAATGTCAAAGTGAAGTAAAAAAGGCATGTGATGTAAATTAGGTGATTGCAAAAATATTTAACCCCCACCACCACCTTAAAGGGACTGTCATTTAATTCAGAGAAAAGATTATTTAAAAGAAGACAAATCTAGGAATGGAAACAAAATGACTCCCAAGGCCCTAAACTTCCCCAGAAGTTTGATTAAATTCTTTAAGAAATTAAAAAAATATGGGATATGTATAAATCTACCAAGATCAGGCCGTCCTCACAAACTGAAGATTGATTTATAATCTTCAAGATGCCAAGATCTCTCTCCAGTTCTCACTGATGTAGTTACGTGATGAAATTTATGTCTTTTTGTTCTTGCATGGTCTCTGAGAACTTGTTCTGTGCACAAGATCCAGGCAGAACTTTTTTCTCGCAGGAGTATGCACAAGTATTGTGTGATTGGTCAGAAATTTGTGGATGTGCTTATGTGGAACAGAGGGTCTGCTCACAGCAGCTGACAGAGGCCGTTGGAAAGTACAACCATCTTTACAATTGTTCCAGCAAAACTTAAAAAGAGTCAAACAATTCTTATAAAGATGATCAAAGAAGGGGATAACATAATTTTTGTGCATGGAGGAGACAGCGTGGAGACACAAGGTGGCTTTCTGTGCTCTGGTGGCCATGAGGGAGGACACCTCAGCTGGCCAGCATAGGGACACGTTCCTTGTGTCCTCTCATTATTGTTCACTGCCTACTGGGAACGGTGACAGACGTTTGTTTTTTCTTGACAAATCTGTAAATGAGTGCTTCTCCTCCTCCACCATCAACTGAAAATAAGTAGCCATGTCTGCAACCATGCTGCTGTGTTGTTGTCAGCTTTTGCTTGTGATGTGTGCTGCAGGCTTACCAGCAATTCCTCAGAGTCTAAAATGTCCATGTGAAAAAGAACATCTCACAACCACATGAACAGAATAGACGTTTAACTTCTCATGAAGTATGTTCCAACCTTCCATGACCGACCATAAAAGAGAATAGTGAGAGACACCACAAAACACCTGTAACCACTCTGAATGAGTTAGAAGCTTCAGTGAGATGGGACAAAACAACTTCTGCATTCTTCTTCAGTTTAAGCTTTATGGGAGCATGACAAAGATAAAGCAACTGTTAAAGAAAACACATTTAATCTTAGCCAGTGCCTCTAAACAACACTTACAGTATCAGAAAAATAATAGATTGCATACGACAAATTAATGTTCAGCTCATCTTTTTGTACACACAGAATGAACATCACACTGACACTGTTCTGGGGAGCTATCCTCCCAGATTTGTCCAGATTCTACCTGCATTTCATAGCTTTCAACTGATCTGGACTGGAGAAGGAAACACTGGAGAAACAAGCATCTTTAAACAGTGAAGATGAATCTAATGAGGAAGCTGTTGGTTATTTTGTGTCATAAAGTTCATATAACATGTCAGCCGTTTCACTTCAAACGTTCTGAAGCCTTTTCTCAGCCCATCAGGGACGTGGTTTCTAAGTGACTGTGGCTGACTGAGTGTGTCTGTGGTTGCTTGGAAGTGTGTTTGAGCGTGTGTGCGGTTTTCAGTGTTTATGAACGTGTGTGTGGTCCAGTGCAGAACAAAAGAGGACACTCATCAGCAGAGCTGGCGTGTTCACAACACATTCGGGTCGGGTAAAAGACGCAGGCTTTCATCTTCAGGCTTGTTGAGACCTCAGTGGGAACCAGATGCCTGAGTCAAGCGAGGAATTCTTTTGTGTCATTAAAACTAAAGGTTTTGGGGTCCCCCGTAGTCAGACCCACAGATAAAACTTCAGAGCCCACGTCTGGGGTTTAGTTGGAGCCAATGAATGTCTGAGGTACAGAACAACCTGCCATGATAGGAAAAGGAAGACAACACATAAAAAAGTCTAAATACTAACCAGCTGTGAGGTGTCCTGCATTACTCTGCTAATTATAAACTCAGTGGGCTTCATGAGCCCCTTCAGCCCCACCCACTGCAATCCTAGCCTCACCTCTGCTCCATCTGTAAGTCTGCTATTTAATTAAGGACACTGTTAATTGATGAGAGAGCAAAAAATGTAAACCACACTCTGGCTTTAAGTGCTTATAAAAATGCCTGATAAACTGAAGTTTTTCACATCCCTCTCACTCATTCATTAGGATTCAAGGATTCAAGTGTCTTTATTGTCAGTCACATCACATGTGGTACATGACGTGGAACAAAATTGTGTACTCAAGGTCCCAGTAGCAAAAACATAAAGTGTAAAAAGGAACAGTAAATAAGAATCTAAGATATAAACTAAGATATACACTAAACACTAATAGTGCAAAACAATACGCCAAACAACAGCAGCATGATTCTCAAAGGTTCTGTTCAAGTATAATTTACAAACTTAATGCGAGCGGAGTCGGACTCGGAGCCCCAAAACTAAAATAAACTAGGATTATTCAAAACATGCAATAAAAATACAGAAACAAGGCGTCAAAAATGAAAAATAAATAAATCTACAGCAGCATGGTCCTATTGGCAGAGTGGTTCTGATGACAGTGAAGTTATCTTAACAACATGGTCCGTTGGCACCACGGCACTGTTAGGTGTGGTTCGGTTAGCGCCATGGTCTTGTTAGCAGGTCCCTTCAGCAACATGATGATAATAAGGACTGCAGCAGCTGCCTCCCAGACTGTGCTCCAGAACCAGGTCTAGCAGGCAGAAACCATCCAAGGTCCCCCCGTGGAACCAAGAAGGTCTACAGAGTTCGGTCCACGCAGGCAGATGGAGAATCTTGTTAGCAGCATTAGCAGGTCTAGTTAGCAGGTCCCATCAGCAGCCTGATGGTAACAATGACCACAGCAGTTGCCCTCCCAGACTGCCCTCCAGAACAGGGTCTGGGAGACAAAGAACATCCAAGGTTTCTCCACTGAACCGAACGGGTCCGTAGAGTTCAGTCTGTGCAGGCAAATGGAGGATCATGGAGACAGCTGCCATGACAGGCCTGAGCCCGAGGCTGGAAGGACTGAACCATGATGGCACAATGGTAAAGCAATAACAGAAAATTCCACAAATGTGTCACGGTCATACCCATATTGTGGTGTGCAGTGTAGGTGTTAAAAAAAAAAAAAAGTAAACAAAAGCAACAAGAACAAAAAAAGATTAACTTCACGAGAGCCTGTGACGCTGTAGCTCGGCTGAGAGTGGCCCATCTTGGCATTAGCTGCAGCATTACAGTGCTACATGTTCGTCAGCAAAAATGTCAGCATTCATCAGTATACTTCAATATACTTCTCTGTATAACTGACTTTTGATTGTTTTTCTAATATTAAACTTCTTCGTTTGGTTGTTTTGATTTGCAAATGAAAGTCTTAGCTTAGACTTGATTATTTATCAGCCTACTGTTTAATATACAATGTTATTTTACATTATTAGTGTTTAGCGTGTATCTTAGATCTTTTAGCATATCGTTAAGCATTAGTTTAGCATGTATCAGTGTATATCTTAGATCCTTATACAGTTTAATGTTTCTTTTTATACTTTAGATTTTTGCTATTTTTGGGTATAACTGGGACCTTGAGTACACAGTTTTGTTCTACCTCATGTACCATGTGTGATGCAAATGACAGTAAAGAACCTTGAACCTCTATTGTCTCTCAGGTTGAAAGCAGAGCTGACCTGGCAGGTAGTCAGAAATTGAAGCATAATGATTCTTTTATTACTGATAAAAAGGACATGTCAAATTTATTTAATAATTACTTCAAAAAGGCTGGTCACATCTTTGATTCAACACAGGCTGCTCATCAATCACCTGAATCATCTGAAAATAAATCCAATATATCTATTTCTAACTCTGATCCCAACTTTAGCTTTACACCTTTGCTATTGTCTGATGTTTTGCAAGCTTTGCAAACATTAGACTTTCAGAAATCTGCAGGGCCTGATGGACTTGATCCTTTTTTCCTTAAATTAGCTGCTCCAATTATTGCACAACCCGTGACTGACATTTTTAATTTGTCATTCGCTTCAAATACATTTCCCGCTTTGTGGAAACAGGCTTTTGTTATTCCTTTACTTAAATCTGGTGATCCCACAGACATGAACAATTACCGACCAATTTCAAATCTTTCAGTTCTAGCAAAAGTTTTTGAGTCATTGGTATCTGTCCAGCTCAAACAGTTACTACAATCTCACAACATTTTAAACAATTTCCAGTCTGGCTTCAGAGCAGGACATAGTACAATTACAACAACCTTAAAAGTTATAGATGATTTTAAAACAGCGCTTGGAAGTAAGCATGCTTGTTTAGCATTGTTTATTGATCTAACTAAGGCGTTTGACACCGTGGACCACTGTCACCTAATCAATATCATACAGAAACTTGGTTTTAATACAAACATGGTTAGTTGGTTTAACAGCTACCTAACTAAACGCATACAGTTTGTTCGATTCGGTTCAGTTTTGTCAGATGCGGTTACATTGAACAAGGGGGTGCCACAAGGGTCTATTTTAGGGCCCTTACTCTTTTTACTCTATATTAATCAAATTTGCGATCAACTTAAATTCTCCTCTTATCATATGTATGCAGATGATACAGTTCTATACTCATCAGCACCCTCTCTAGATGCAGTACAGTCAAATCTTCAGACAGATTTCAACTTCTTACAGAAAGTTCTTTGTGATTCAAAATTGGTATTGAATGCAATTAAAACCAAATTAATGCTGTTTTCCCATAATTCTGTGGTAAGCATCCCTACTATTAAAACTCTGGATGGTCATGTCATAGAACTTGTAGACACATACAAATATCTTGGAATTTGGCTGGACAAAGATCTTAATTTTAAATATCACATTGCATATCTAACGAAAAAGCTAAAATTTACTCTAAGTGTTTTGTACAGACTGAAATCATGTTTTTCTACTTCTTCTCGTAAGCGGCTTGTAACAAGTTTGTTTTTATCACAGCTGGACTATGGAGACACAGTCTATAGATTTACCTCTCCCACTACCTTAGCTAAATTGGACCCTATTTACCATGCTGCTC
>JARVGQ010000672.1:1503203-1513846 GCA_031762355.1 Hypsolebias martinsi | reverse complement strand
GCAGGCCTGGTCACAGTTCCCCTTTTCAGAGTATAACATAACTTCTGTGTGTGTGTGTGTGTGTGTGTGTGTGTGTGTGTGTTTGTGTGTGTGTGTGTGTGTGTGTGTGTGTGAGGCATGTCCCAGTGTGTGAGCTGGTGTGACAGCAGGTAGTTTCATGTGCAGTCTGGTAGCCTGCAGCATGTAATGGGAAAAACAGAAAACTTGCATTTCAAATGCATTTCTGTGAAAATGCAGTGTGAATGCTAAGAGCTGAGTTACTATGCTGAAACTGGTTCAAGACGCTGAAACTGAACTGTTAAAGTTTAACGACTAGAACAAAAAATTAATACAGAACAAATGCTAAAAGAATCAGGTCACTAGTCACAATCAGCAGAACATAAGCTAAAATCATCAGTTCAAAACATTGAAAAGCTACAATTAGCAGAACATTAGCCAAAGGGTTAACTGAGCAAAACTAGATAAAATTGGTAAAAAAAAAAAAAAAAAAATTAATTAAAAAATGAAATAAAATAAAGCCATTAACAATTCTATGTTTTGGTGGCTCAAAAACAGAAAAGGCCCTAGGTGTGAGTGAGAGGGAAATGGTTGTTTGACTCTGTGGTTCTGTGACGAACTTGCGACCCAGCCTCTTGAGCAGTGTCCATCAACGACCCCTGTGACCCCGAAAGGAAGAAACAAATAAAGATAATGGATATAAAAAAAAAAGGTGTCTATGAATTGAAAATGAGAAAAACAATAGCTAAAAACTAAAATGATCCAGAACAAAGCAATGTGTCCCTGTGATGGACTTGAGACCTGTCCAGGGTCTCCCCTGCCCCTCGCACAGTGGACATGGATGGGCACCAGTGACACCTGCAACACGAAAATGAAGAAACGGGTAAAGATAATGAATGGATGGATGGATGAAAGCTAAAAGCTAAAACTGTTATAACTGAATCTAAAATCCAAATCAAGCAAACCACATAAAATCATAAATATGCACAACTGTGGCTAAGACCCAAAGTTAGCAAATCACAAACTAAATTTAAATTAACAAGACTAGTTAAAAGGTAAAGAAAGCAACTAAAATCTGCAAAAATGAAGTTAAAAGCTAAAGTTAGTAAAATTTTTGCTATAAGCTAAAGTAAAAAAAAAAGTAGCCTAAGGAGGCAAAAATAAATAGGGATATATTGAACTGAACAATGTTGAGAACATTTCTGAAGAATTTAAAGAGTTTTGAATGTTTTTATATGGGGATCTTTTGTAAACGCAAACAAAAAAGTAAAGTATAAAATATTATAATAGAGAGCAGTGACTTAGATGATCTTGATGATTTTACAACTTCAATGCAAAATTCACGTGATAAAACTGTGGAGCTCTCTGAACTGTCAAAGATAATATAGTTTCATCCAAACCATCCACATGTCTGTTAGATCTCATCCCAACTTGACTGTGTGAAGAGGTGTCTCCCCTAATTGATGTCCACATTTTGGATCTGCTTAATTTGTCTTCAGTAAATGGTTACATACCATAGCTGTGGTACGTAACGTTTGCTGTGCGGTTGCTGTAATTAAACTTTTACTTAAGAAGTCTGACCTTGATTCAGAAACTCTGGCCAACTCTAGGCCTATATCTGCCCTAACTTTCATCTCAAAAATTCTAGAGAAAATAGTTGCAGGTCAGTTGTGTCAGGGTTTAGAGCTCACCACAGCACTGAATCTGCACTGGTGAAAGTAATTAATTATATTCTCATGGCCTCAGACAATGGACTTGTGTCTGTTCTGGTCCTGTTAGACCTCAGTGCTGCATTTGATACAGCTGATCACAATACAGTATTTTACTACAGAGACTTGAATATGAGATTGGTATTACAGGAACAGCTCTAAAATGGTTTGAATCGTATCTATCTGATAGATTCCAATTTGTAAATTTAAATAATGAATATTCTTCATACACCAAAGTTAGCCATGGAGTTTCTCAGGGTTCAGTGCTTGGACCAATACTCTTTACTTTATATATGCTTCCATTAGGTAAAGCTACTAAACAGCATGGGATAAATATTAATTGTTATGCTGATGATGTTTTTGTGTGAACCTTTATCTGTTGCTGCTGTATTTGAATTTCCCATCCATGGAACAATAAAAGCTGTTTCTATTCTATTCTATTCTATTCTATTCTATTCTATTCTATTCTATTCTATTCTATTCTATTCTATTCAGTTATATTTATCCACGAAACCCTATGAATCCAATCAGTTACATAAGTTACAAGCATGTCTTGAAGACATAAATACTTGGATGACCCTAAATTTTCTGTTTTCAAACTCAGACAAGACTGAGGTTTTGTTTTTTTGGACCTGAGCATTTTAGGAATAAGCTTTGCAGTCTTTCACTTTCGCTGGATGGCATTGCTCTGGCCTCCAGTTCTAAAGTTAAAAACCTTGATGTTATTTTTGATCAGGACATGTCTTTTAACCCCCACAAAAAAGTTAGCAAGGCTGCTTTCCTCCACCTGCGTAATATCACTAAAATTAGAAATATATTGTCTAAAAATGATACAGAAAAACTGGTTCATGCATTTGTCACGTCTAGACTGGACTATTGCAATGGTTTGTTATCTGGGTGTCCAAATACTTCTTTGAATTGAACTGATCCAAAATGCTGCTGCCAGAGTCTTAACTGGAGTTAGTGGGACAGATCATATCTCTCCAGTTTTAGCCTTTCCCCATTTGCTCCCTGTCAAATCTAGAATTTAATTCAAAATCTTATTTTTAAGTTAGAAATACCTACCAACTTACCTACAAATCTCTCAACAACCTAGCTCCATTTCATATTATAGATCATATTGTTCCATATTTTATTAACAGAGCACTTCGCTCTCAGACTGCAGGTTTACTTGTGGTTCCTAGAGTTTACAAAAGCAGAATGAGAGGCAGATCTTTCAGTTATCAAGCTCCTCTCTTGTGGAACCAACTTCCAGTTTCTGTCTGTGAGGCTGATACATTGTCCAGTTTTAAAACTGGACTTAAGACTTTCCTTTTTGATAAATCCTATAGTTAGGGTCAGCTTGGGTTTCCTGAGATGTCCCTTAGTTATGCTGCTATGGGCTTAGACTGCTGGAGGACAAACTGACCACACTTTTTCACTCTGCTACTGTCTTTACTTACTCTACTCTACCTGTTTGTATTTGTAATTATTTCTATCCTTATCATGTTTTTATTTCTTTCTTCCAATAGGGGGTACACTTGCACCTGCTTTCTATATTTGTTTGTCTCTCCTTGCCCTGAGCCTGGAGGTTTTTTCCTGTTAAAAGGGATTTTTCCTTTCCACTGTTGCCACTGTGCTTGCTCAGGATGGGAGACTGCGATGAAGTGAACATTCATTGCAATCTGCTGACTTCCTTAGATTGATAACTTTTACTAATTTGCTTTTTTAATATAGATGAATGTTTCTGTACTGTGCCCTGAGATGACTTCTGTTGTGACTTGGAACTATATTATTAAACTGAATTGAATTAAAAGTCATAACACATTATTCACAATTGAGCCAGATATTTTCATAAATGAAGGACAAAACAACACAAAGTATGTAGAAGTAGTTTGATTGCTAAAAATGTACTGAAGAAACTATAAACAGAAAAACAAAAATCTGAATGCTGAGTCAGTTTTTACACAATAAGATGGAAATATGATAAGCTAACGGTGTTGACAGCCAACAGGGCAGGCTCCTCTTCTCTGCTGTGTGTGTGTTGTGTGTGTTGTCCGGTACGTTTACACTTGAATCAGTCTTAGCACAGAACTTACGGTCAGACATCACAACTGTCAGATTAGAGCAAAATTTTAAAAAGTGTTCTCTGGTTGTTTAACAGTTGCATGCAGGAACTACCATGTACCATTTTTCAAGGAGAAAAAATATTTTAGCAGCAGGATAAGTTGGATGTCTTTCATTTTATTTCTTACATTTACTTCCACAAACCTAAACTGAGTGAAACTGGAAAGATGTGATGAATCTCCTTGTTCTGTGAGTTCTCGTTTTTCAGTTATTACTTATAGGATTGATGTTTGTGTGCCAAGCTCAACTTGCTCTGTTCTGCTCTTTGTTTAATAAGTTAGCGTGGTATGACATCTAAAGTCACATGGCCTGAGACGATGTTCCAAAAACAGTATTTTTGTCGTATTCTACATCGTCTGCTGTCACTTCAGACTCACTGTAATCTTCTCAAATTGTTGGCTGGTTTAGTAACAGCCATGAATCACTTTGGTCTGAAACCTGCTTTTTTCTTAAAGAGGACAGTCCAGTCAACTTTGAAACGTCTGATAGATATCAGTGATTTTGCTGTATCAGCCGCCAACCATTACAGCACAGAGGATGGAGATGGAGGAAAACATCTTCATCCAGGCTAGGCTAACTGCTAGCCAAACAAGCGCCAGCTTTTAGTCTTTTTAAAGGTTATAAAACCAATTCTTCTCAAAAACGAGTGTCTTTTCAACCAATATCCTTTACTATGTGAACATTGGTGTGCTGCATTGATTCCTGTTTCGGTAGTGAAGTAATCAGTCAAAAAACAAATGATTACCGGGAGTTGATTAGTCAACTATTCTTTTAAACTGTCTGTTCTGGGCTCAGTTTATGTTTTACCCCACCTGGTTTAGTCTGCCCACTTGTAATGTCTCTGCATTGTTGTCATATAAAACTCTACAGGAAATTATTAACTTGTGAAACATGCAAAACTGAAACTAATCAAATGTATTTATAATTTGACTTGATGTGACCATGATAAAAATGAAACACAGTCGTCGTTACAGGCGAAAATGCAAGTAATCTTTGTTTTAAACAAAAAAGTGCTAATATGTAACTAAAATGTCCACGAGCGGGTCTGAAGGTCCAAAACATTGAAAGAGTTTCCATTTAACACAAAAACACAACATTTCTGAGCACTATAGTTGGCACAAGATTTTAGTTTGTATTTTGCTGTAGAGCTCTTGGAGTCAACTGTCTCTCTGTTAGCAAAATAGTACATGAGCCACTGTGACCCATCACATTGAACTGAGGGTTAAGTTGCAATGTGGTATGCAGAAATAAAGGCAAATCTAATGAATAAATATACCTGTTGTTTGGATCCCTTGAATGAAATTGTAAAGTTGTGGAGGATGTTTCTGAGCAGGACCACCAAATGAATTTGAGGAGAAAAGCCTTAATGTTTTGCTACTTCCTCTGTGTGCTAATGAAGCCTTCGTTTCCATGTGGGAAGTCCTGATATCCAAATATGATTTGAGTTTTTCTTTATTTTTCTTTTCTCAAATGATGTAATAAACATCCTCATTAGAGTATACTCAGAGTCAGATTCAGGCCAGTCTTCCAGGGGTTAGTGTGATTAACAAGACACATGTCTGAGAGTATGATGTTTGAATCAGAATGGAGCTTAAAATGCCAGCATTCTTAAAATGTGCTTTGTTCAGTTTATCCATTTCTGATGTAATCTTCAGTCTGATGTGAAGGATCACAGATAAAAAAAAAAAAAACTTCCAGAAGTACTGGTAATCATTAAATGTACATGAACAGGAGGCAGATAAAATCCCTGCATTGTCAAAATGGCGTTTCAGGAAGTTCCAAAGTAATTTCCACTGCTGAAGACAAGACTTGCCCTTAGAATGAACTTTGAACATTTCTACGTCGTCTTTTGTACAAAGTAAAACAAACAAACAAACAAACAAAAAACAATTTAACAAAATGAACTGAATATTGAAAAGAGAAGAACTTTGAGAGGACAATGTGCATACTGGATTTCTAAAGAAAGGTAAAGTTTCTTGCAGAAGTTTGCAGACGTTCTTTTCTCTAGTTTCACTCAGACACTCATCTACAACAGAGAACAGCATGTCAGCTGAAATCCTCTTAATCCTTCTCTTGTTTTGTACTGGAAAATATTTAACTAAAGCTTCCTGAAGCTCATTTACACATTACTGTACATGTATTACATTTAGCATATCACGGGCCGAGATGGGTTAGAGGCAGGGCAGTCGACCTGGGACCCGAAAGTCCCAGGTTCGACCCCAGCCATCGTGGTGTCCCTGAGCAAGACACCCAATCCCCAATTGCCCCTGGGTGCCCACATAGCTGCCCGCTGCACCACCTGGGGGCATCCCAGGTGTGATGAGTCAAATGCAGAGAACCAATATTTTGTGATGCGCAAAATACAGAACTAGGATTTTTATCCATCCATCCATCCATCCATCCATCCATCCATCCATCCATCCATCCAAGAGGTGGGGGGCACCCTGGACAGGTCTCCAGTCCATCACAGGGACACATGGAGACAATCAACTACCGGTACACTCACTCACACCTAGAGACAATTTAGAGTTACCATCAGTCTAACATGCATGTGTTTGGTTTGTGGGAGGAAACCAGAGTACCTGGAGAAAACCCACACATGGAGAGAACATGTAAACTCCACCATTCAGCTTAAAATATTAGTTTTTTTTCTTATTACTTTTTAAAAATAGTTTCCTGTCCATGTATTTATGCCCAAATCTGTGTGTAAACTCAATAATATAAAACCGTTTTATTTATATATTAATATAAAATAAACCAGAAGTTGAGTTATGAATGAATGCTTCTGGTAACTATGGTCAAAAAGGATTAAATCTGTGTTCCTGATACTATAAATAAAATCTATTTCATACAAAGATGCACCTGCTCACAGTAATTTAGTTTAAAAAGAATCAGGATTCCAACAGAGACACGTCGTACCTTGAGATCCTTCTTTTGAACAGACTCACTGCAGCACATCTGTGAGTAAAAATTATATATCTCTCCAAATCAGCTTGTAAATAACATTATGTTTATTAGTTTACAAACTAAGTACCAACAACAGAAGTTTGATGTGTTAAAAAATCTAAGAGATTATAAAAAAAAAGCCATCATTCTGAAATGAAAAGCTAGTTTTCCTTCTCATGTTTGTTTTTGTTGTTGAGGAGCAGGTAGAACCTGAGTTTTGTCTTTGAGCCGTAGGTACGGTGTCTGCCTAAACACACAGGATATTACAGCTTGTATTGAACCTGAACTGAAAGGAGTGTGTGTGTGTGTGTGTGTGTGTGTGTGTGTGTGTGTGTGTGTGTGTGTGTGTGTGTTGAATTCCTGTCCTCCTCCTGCCCAGCAGATGTTAGTTGATAAACGGCTGCAGTTTGGTGTCTCTTCTCCAAGGTGGTGTTTTAGATTGAGGATGTCCGTTGCTTTAGGGTTTTCACAGACTTACTGTATATTTGCGACGTTGTGGAAAAATTTATTTTGCAAACATGACTCTAATATTAAGTTTGCACAATGCATTTTGCTGATGCAACTCCTTTTGTCTCGAGCTTGACTCATACATCTCTAAACTGATTTTAGAGTCAGTGAGAGAAACAAATGAAATAAAGTACATTTAATATGATAGCTGGAATATTGTACCCTGCTGCAACTGCTGATTTTTCTTTCTTTAAATTTTCATTTTAATGTTGGGTAATCTAATACTTGATGCATCATTTTTCTGAATTATTGACCTTTTCTTCAAATGACAGAAAATAAAGTATATCTGCAGTCTGGGATGGTGTAGTCTGATTAAATTTTTCAGCCAACAAAGTACACCTGAGGAAATAGAGATTTGTAACTGCATAAGCCAAAGAAAACTTTGCTTTTAGGTCAAGTTTTTTGGTTGTTGTTAGATTTAGAAAAAAGCACCAAATTTTTAAGCATTAGTCCCAAAACGTCCATTTAAATTCCATGTTTGAAGCAGGTCTGTGTGAGGAGCAGTTGCCCACTGGAGTGACAGACTGTGTGTTTGCATAATAACACATGACCCACAGGACGGAGTTTAATAAAACTCGTAAACAGCAATTATTGGATGCACATTTACAACCGTTAACATTTGGAGTCTCTTCATTCAAGATGGCTGCCACAGCTAAACAAATATAAGAAACACAAAGGTTCATCTGTTTTGCAGGTACTGTATTGAAGTAAAACTTGGTGTGGTAGTAGTTGAGCATGTAACACTCTTAGACAGTAACAGCCACACAGGAGAGAGAGCGTGAGGTTATTTTCAAGGTTTGACTTAATCCACTACGGCGCCGTCATTGTGCAGCATCAGATGAGATTAATGGAGAAAGGCCTTTGAGACTTTAGAGTTTTTATTCATTCCTTTAAGGAGTGCTTTAATCATTTTATGCTATTAATAATAATAATAATAATAAAAACTTATTTCTGTTTATTACATTTTTAGCCGCTGCTTTAAAACGTTTTTCTCCCAGAATTCATTGCTCCCTGGGAAAAGTCCAAAGTGGGCCGAGCTGTTTCCCATGTTTGTTTTCATTTTTCTCTTCCATTCACTGGTCTCGTCGTGTTCCACATGAGCAGGCTTGTTGCACAGAACGGACTCTTCCGGTTTCTGTTCTGCTCTGTGTGCTGACGTGACTTTTCACTCACTGTCCTCACTTCCTGGTTTTGTGGGCCCATTGGACCTTACTGTGTCAGCAGCACTGTGTGAAGCTGCCTCATTGTACCATTGTGACATCACAAATAGTTTTCATATCAGGCTGTTTGTCATAGTTTCACTTGAATAGATTTTTTAAAATGCTTGGTGTAACAGGAAGCACAGTGGTCTGGTAAACTGCAGGCTGGGGACATCGGGGAGGGGATTCTTCTTTTTAATATCTGTTAGCCCTGTAAATGTACTGTACTTCTATTTGATAAAGCTTTAGTCTTTTGACAATAAACTTTCTCAACTTCCATCTTCGTTGAAAAGCAAAGCTGAAGCAGTAAAGTTGCTCCGGTCTTGAGACAAAGCTGCTGACAATGGATCATTGCAGGAACTCCAAATATCTGCTATAGATGGGGGTTAAAGGTAAACAAAGTTACCTCAGACTTAGACCAATCATCAGAATAATAAAAATGCACAATGAAGGTGTAATTGTATCCTCCTGCCTGTTGCAAAAGACAAATGAGGAAGATAATAATTTTTTGTCTGTCTGTGTGTGTTCAGGTGTGTATTACCAAAACATCTCATAAAGCACTCAACCCATTTTAATGAAATGTTCAGAAAGCAATCATTGGTTGCTCTTCTACAAGTAATTAACTTTGGAGTCAGTCTGTTTCAAAATGGCTGCCACAGTTTGGTGTGGTAGTAGCTGAGGGTGATCCCAGTACATTCATGCTGCACCGTATTCTCCACTGTACAATGTTTTATGCTTTATTTATTTATCTTTCATTTCCCCATGTCATGGAAATCAAAGTGAAGTGTTTACGCAATTAAAAGAAAATATTAATAGCAGGTAAAAAGAACACTTTTTATGGCATTTAGATTTTATAGAACATAGTGGCACAACTGGTAGAGCTGCTGCCTCTCAGCGAGCAGGTCCCTTGTTCAAATCCCAGTCCAGGGGTCTTTCTGGGCAGAGTTTGCATGTTCTCTCCGTGCATGCGTGGGTTTTCTCTGGGTACTCCGGTTTCCTCCCACAGTCCCAAAACATGCATATTAGACTGATTGGTAACTCTGAATTGTCTCTAGGTGTGTGTGAGAGAGTGAATGTTTGTTTGTCTCGTTTGTCTCTATGTGTCCCTGTGATGGACTTGCGACCCTTCCAGGGTGTACTCCGCCCCTTACACTGCTTGCTGGACATGGGCACCGGCGACCCCCGTGACCCAGAATGGAAGAAGTGGGTAAAATAAGATAATGGATGGATGGATGTTTTAAAACTAAACCCAACATTGTTTTCTATAGATTAATTATTCAGGACAACATTTGCATTTTTAAACACTAGTGCAACTGGACACTCTTAACTGGTACGTCTTTACCACAAACAGGCTTTGACATTTTAGTTTGTAGCACTAAACCAGTCTGCCGTTGTTTTGGACATGGCCGTGATGAATATGATCGATCAAAAACTTCTGCAAATGCAGCTAGACGCCATGCAGGCGATGAGAACGCTGATAGTAGAAAAGGCCTTTATGGTAATATATACTCTGTGGCTGAAGGACTGGGATGATGAAGTCTCTCTCTTTTAGAAACTTATCGTTTGTTCACCTCTTTTTGTCTCAGGGAGAAAAGAATAATGGCTTTGATGTGCTCTACCACAATATGAAGCATGGACAAATTTCCACCAAGGAGCTGACGGACTTCATTAGAGAAAGGTGAGATAAGCACTTGTTTTTTTAATTGAAACTGTGATGACACTGGTTAACAAGGCCTTGCTCTTTAACCACCGACTTCACGTTAGACATTTTGACTTGAAATAAAAAAACAGGTTTAAAAAGGAGAGCTGCATTCCACTTCTGCACCTGAACATACTGCATACCTGGGTTTAACGCTGCTGAGAGAAGTTTCCTCTTAACACAGCTCTTATTACTCTCCTGCTTGTCTTGACATCTCAAGTCAAACTGCTGGGAACAATGTTCGTTTAGATTTTGTTGTAGTAAGCCTTGGGTAGTTTGTCCAGTTAAGTTCAACATGTGCACTTCCAGTTTCTTGCACTTTTCTTTTAATAACACCCAAATTCTTAGATGAGCATGTTAATAATTGATTACCAGTTTGCCACATTAGCTTATTTTAAGCTAATGTAAATTAGAGTAACAAAGACTTTAACAAACACCTACTGTTTTAAGGTGTGAGGTGTGATTTGTCAATTTACATAG
>JARVGQ010000672.1:1276220-1287462 GCA_031762355.1 Hypsolebias martinsi | reverse complement strand
TATATATATTAGCTCATTGTGTCAGTCTGGGTCCATATCTCCTGCTAACCATGACACGTTCACAAGCAGCCCTATATTACAAAATACCCGGCTCTAGAGACTCACCCACATCATAGGTAGGAAGCTGACACAGTTAGTGGCAGGGTGCATGGGGTCAAGCACCAACAAACAGCAGTGGTGCCTTCTGCAATATGTCAGGTAAGGTGGTAAATACCCAAGACAGTAAAGGTTCAGCCCAACAGAGAATCTGAACCAAAAGGTAGCAATAGGTCTGTAAAGTCCGGGGGAATGCTCACTTTTACAAACCCGTGTGAGGAAATTGTACATGCTTGAGCACCTTTTCTGCTTTAATCCTTTCAGTGTGTAACTCCCAGTAAAATGTGCAGTTTTCAGGAAATTACGCATTCTTAAAGCCTTTGGCCAGCACTTGAACAGGTAACCACAAATTTACACACATAAATCACCAACAGAGGGCAGTGGATGTAAATTGGTGTTGAGTTACGCTAAGCCGGCTGAAGCAAGGGGGGGAAAGCTCCTTCGAACGTCTGATTGCAGCCTTATTTGAGCGAGCCAACAAACAAAGCAGTTCTTCAGGTTTAATGAGGCGTTCACCAACTGCTTAAATACGTGAATGTGCTGTGAATGAAAAAAAAAAAAAAAAGGTCAGACATTTTTGATTCATTCTGTTTCACAAATCAAAGTGAGATATCTTGTGAAGCTTCATTTGATAAAGTATGAACAGTGTGGGTTCATTCATGCAGACAGAAACATGATATAATATCACTGTTGTTATTTACGGTCATTGCTACTTGACGAGTGAAACTCCCCAGTGAGTGGGATAAATCTTTAGCTTTTGTTCATTGTTTTTTTCTTCTCACAAAGCATTTGACATTTTATCTTACAACATAAACAATAGCTGACTATGTAATCTGTGCATTAAGTTTGAATGGTTTTTAAATTAACTGCCTCTACTTTATTTTGCATTTGATTTGTCTATAGCAATAAATGTAGCAAATAAGGACAACTTTTTTTTAACATGCTAAATAAACATGAATCAAAAGTGACAATAACAATAGACTCCTTGATCTAAGGTTATATCAACAGAGACAGGGTTCAAGAGAGCGCTCGACCATAATGGAGATAGACTGCAGATAGCTTCAGGGAGCTGTAATCTTTATTGAAGCCGTTGTGACACTCCAATAACACCTTTTCTTGGAAATGAATGATCCCACTTTTGAAAGAAATGGGATTAAAGACATTTACCACCTTTAGGACAGTTTCAGGAAAGCAAACTCTTGTTTACATTTGCAATTTCTTTCTGGCGTTATTCTAATATGGCTTATGTTTTACCTGCATTCATACCAAAATGCTAAAACATGTGCAGCGTTACTGGGTTTACTTTTGGTGTTCTCTCCAATTATTCTTTATGAACCAGAGGGCTGATGAAAGAGGTTGGCATGGTCATTTGGCCTGTGATCTTCCAGACAGGCACCATTAACAGCCAAACGCCCTTCCTACCCTCAATTCATTTATGTGCTGAAATTCATCCACGTCTGCACCGCTGCAAAGGTTAAAGGTCATGGACGGGATCGTAGGTTAAGCTTTTCCATGTTTTAAAGAGGGCAGGCAGAGAAGGTGCTGTGAAGTCAGCAGCAGAGTGAACCTGGAAAGGTCACGTTGTGCTGCATGGTCTGTCCTTGTCAACGCCTTTAAAAAAAAAAAAAAGTTTTTCATGTCGCTATGTTTTGTCCTATTGATCGTGTTTCTGCTCAGTAAACCACACACGTGGTGATAAATATATAATTTTTGTTTAGCATAAATGTCAGCGAATGACTGCCACACAACTGCTACGTCTCTGCGACCAAAGACTGGAATAATCTGAGGTCAAAACATGACTTTGATGAGAACATGCATTTTGCAGCTGTGGTTGCTGAGATGCATTATGGGCAAAAAGTGTACATACTTTGTATATTAATCTGCTATTTTTACTACAGTACATAGTGAAAAATGTAAATTTAGATATAAAAATGTACCCATACGAAGTCAATGACCCATTTTGCAGATAAACAAAATGTTTTCACGATTTGAAAACTGTTAAATTCAGTGTGATGAGTTTGAAAGCCTTAAACATTTTAGCTGAAGGTGACTGTCAAGACGTACAAATTGTCTGCAGACTTCTTGGAATCTTCAACAAAACGTCTCTAAACCTTGATCCAATGAGACCTTCAACAAAAGGCTGAAAACACTTTCTGTATGAATATGTCACTTTGTGAACTTAATAAATAAAAAAGCAGAGAATAAGAATTTTCAGGATGTTAGTTTCTTTAAATATTGATGTCATAATGATTCTTGTTAGGTATTTGGGAACAAAAGCAGTGTGGGTTTTCTCTTGTGCATGAATCACCTTTTATGCTGCAATTAATTATTCATTTTTGACTAATTGTCCTGGTAAGTTAAAAGCTTCTTTGTGATTCTTCTTTTCAGTGCTTGTCAACCTGTCCTTTGACAAAAAAGAAACAAAACCTTTGATGCTTGTGAGATCTGCATAAAGACTTGACCCACCACGAAACCTTTTCAATTAATAGTAATGGACTGAGAGGACTGCTTATTGCATCTATAAAGGAAAAGATTTGTCTGGTTTTACAATGATTTCAGGGTTTAAAGCTGGTAAAGTGTCTCCTGCCTGACCTTGTCTTTTGCATGTCGTTCTATATTCAAGCAGCACAGAGGGTATACAAAGAATAAAAACAAAGGCGATCAGGTGAGGCAAGTTTTATCTTTCATTCATCTGTCACCAGTATTTCTCCTCCACCTCGCTGCCAAGGCAAAACACAGTCTGTGATTCTCCGCTCCCTCGGCAGGGGCCCTCATTGACCCCCCAGCAGTAATTTTAGACTGCATGTCAGCTGTCCCAGAGAGCCAGTTCGTGCTAATTCAAGGTCATCTTAGTTTTTTTATTAATTTAGTTTTGAAGAATGGAAGCCAACCTCTTCTCCGGCACAATGCCATGTTCAAAACAACCAAAAGGACTGCATTGATCTGTGTTTGCCAAATCTGTATGTGAGCCTCTTAGCTCTGAGTCAAAACTAACACTCCTGGTGGCCTTGAGGTATTAATGAACATTTGAAAAAACGGAATTTCATTTCAAAATACGAAATTTGCATTAAGCCAAAGCAGAAGTGGCTGAAGCGAAAGTAGCCAAAGCGGAAGTGGCCGGAATCACATTTGAACAAAACAGAATTACATTTGAAATAATGGAATTACAGTACATTAAGCCAAAGCAGAAGTGGCCAAAGTGGGGTCTGTGTACCATTTGTTCAGTTGTTTTTAATTGAGAATCCAAAATTAACAAATTAAAAAAAAAAAAAATATATATATATATATATATATATATATTTTTTTTTTTTTTTTTTTTTTTGCGAGATTCTAAAAAATACAATACAGCCATGCTTTGTACATTTTTTCATTTAATCCTCACATCAAAAATCAAACATTTGTGAAATGCCCCACAACATCATTTGATCTAGATTTTTATATTTCACTGACATGTGTGACCCGGAAAGTGTCTTGATGGTCACTACAAATGTGCCTACAGACAAAAGAGGTTCCACTTCTGCCACTTCTGCTTTAGCTTAATATAATTATTTTTTTTCAAATGTAATTCCGTGTTTTTTTTTTTTTTTTTTTTTTTTTTTTTTTTTTTTTTTTGTGATTCTGGCCACTTTTGCTTTGGCTTAATGTAATTTAATTTTTCAAATGTAATTCCATTTTTTCAAATGTGATTCTGGCCACATCCGCTTTGGCCACTTCTGCTTTGGCCACTTCCACTTTGGCTTAATGTAATAAATTTTTTTCAAATGAAATTCCATATAATTGTTTTTCCAAATGTGATTCTGGCAACTTCCACTTTGGCTACTTCCGTTTTGGCCACTTCTGCTTTGGCTTAATGTAATTCAACTTTTTTTTTTCAAATGTAATTCCTTTTTTTTTTTTTTTTTCTTCAAAATGTGATTCCGGCCACTTCCATTTTGACCACTTCTGCTTTGGCCACTTCCACTTTGGCTTAATGTAATTCATTTTTTTCAAATGTAATTCCATTTTCTTTTCTTTTTTTTTTTTTTTTTTTTTTTTCCAAATTTTGTTTTGTTTTTGTTTTTTGTTTTTTTTTTTTTTTTTTTTTTTCCAAATATAATTTCATTTTTTGAAATGTACTTTTTTTTTTTTTTCAAATGTTGTTCATTTACACCTCAGGGCCACCATAAACACTAGTATGCGAGTGCCATTTATTTTTTACTTTCTATGGCAAATCCCACATTTGTTTTCTGTGAACTAAACTGTGTTCAAACCTGCAGAAAGCAACCGAATGACAAATGAGAACTGCTGCATTCAGACACCGTGGTGCAGGATTTAATGAAAATAAATAAATGAATAAACAAATAAATAAATAAATAAATAAAAACAAGGTCTGGCTGCCATCAAGAGTTGGATAAGGGTGCCAGTTATCCGTCACTTTCTTGTAAGCAGTCACGCTGGACATGTTGCTGTAAATGCTGCAGGGATGTCAGATGTCGCTCATTGTCATGCCATGTCAAAAAGGCTGAAGTGTGTCTATGAAATTTTTTCAGACAACTTTGGTGTTGCTAACCATTCCAAGGAACATCATTTTTCTACGCACAGCGTGGTCCCTTCATGTAGCCCACTCATGGCGTTGGCATGTGTGGTCTGCGTAAAGCCCCTTCAGTGGTTTAGAGAGATGGAAAAGTTCTGGTCTAGTTGAGTAAACCAAAAGGCACGTCGCTACTGGATTAAACTTCAGTAGCCTGCGATGAAAGCATGCATTCACACAGTTATTCACTAATTAAAAGTCAAATATGCAAGTAAAATCTTTGTTTTGTTGCCTATAAAAGTGTCCTATTTATTCATATTTTATGGTGCAATCCAAAGAGATAAAATGTGATTTGACAGCTCATGATGTTTGTTTCTGTCAACTCTCCAAGTAGAACTGCAGTTTATTAAACTACAGTATTCCCATGTGGAGCTGAGCACCAGACTCTTATTATTTATTTAAAATGTTGTTTCTGGATGACTGACTGATGCTGGAATCGTTGCTCCTGCAAAACCGAGCACTGTTCAACTTTGCTCACAACTTGTGCAGATCGATTTCCTCCTCCTCACTTCCACGGATCACATCATTAGATTTGCCTGGTTAGGTGACACCTACACGTCTGATGGGTGATGGATGTTTTATATAGAGAGACCAAATGAAACCCCCTCCCCCCCAGAGCTCCCCCACCCCACATACACACACACAAACATGCTTCCTCTCACCTCCCCGTCAAACACGCACACAACTTTGATGTTCCCCCTATCATCTTCTATCAGAGAGGCAAGATAACCTCAGAGCCAATGACAAACTTTGACAAATGGCTTGTCTCCAAGCACCCGCGAGAAGATGAAGCTGACAGACTCTTTCACCTTTCCTCTTCCTCCAAGCCTTAGGCTGTGCCAAGCAGCCATAAGTGATATACTGTAGGACATGGCTGGGTGTAAGTCATGCTCCTTCCGTTTCCTCCAGATTGTGAGGGTCTCCATCTATCATTGTCAGTCACCTCTGCCTCTCTCTCTTTGCCTCTGTCCATCTCATCTAGTCTGTCTGTCCTATGAGCCTTGTCTTTTTACTCATTCGCCCAAAGGTCAATCTTGCATTCTTCCACCTCCAGTGTTTCCTCCCTCTGCCACTGGAGCAGTCTGCAGATATCTATAGCTGTGTGCAGATGGCTGGTAATCTGCCCTAGGGTCATTATGAATCCTGGCCAGGACCCTGACCGATGGCCGCTCTCCCCGTCTGTTAGTCCATCTCGGCAAACATGGCCTAACATGAGCCATTCATCTAAATTTCCAGACATTTGGTGTTTTTTGGCAAACACAACTCTGCTTCCTTTGCCTCCAGAATCCAAATCCATACAATTTGTTTAAAACGGCAAAAAACAAATTGTCTTGGTCCTGGATGAACTGCGTGCTTATTGATAATAGTGCATGCAACATAAAGCTGTGGTTTGGTATATATTTGCAGTATTGTATAAAAAAGGGACTGTTATTCTCATTGTATGGAGCAATTGAAAATAAATGAAGCTAGAAGCTAGTTTAAATAATAAAAAAAAAATTACAAATCAAAATGTTAACATTTCATGCATTGCTAACACTGTTGCAACTTATATGCTATTTATAAGACTGAGCTGAATACAGCATCTCAGACTGAGGAAGTCTTTCGGATGAAAGACGAAACATTTCAACAATTTTTTTGCTTTGTTTTGTTTTGTTTTTTGAATGTCCAGAGGACCAGACTTAGCTTTTTTAGATAGATGTTAAATAACTGTAAAAATACACCAGAATGCAGGAAATGGCATCTACATTACTCAAAATTATCTGGGGGAGGACATACATTTTAATGATCCAGGTGTTTCCAGATGTTTCCAGGCACTTTTAGTTTTCTAACTGACTTTAATAAAACAATAATTTAAATTAAAACGTTTTAAACAGAGTTTTCACCAAAAATCACGAATCATATCAGTGTTCCTCTGAACATGCAGATGCCTTCTGATCCAGACCCGTGTGTGTGTGTGATTATTAGCTTTCTATATATATATATATATATATATATCTTCCAGAGGAGCTGATTCAGACTCCCGCAGCATTTTTCAGCTGCAGCTAATTAAACAGTTGAAACAGAGAATTATCTGCTTCACTCATTCAGAGACAGCCACGTGTGCATCTGTGTGTGCGTTTGTGTGTCTGTCTGTTAGTGTCTGTGTCTGTCTGTGTGCTAGTGTGTGTGTACGTGTGTGTGTGTCGGTTGTACCGCCTCGTTTCCAGCAGCAGATTATCAGGATTTGCTAATTATTAGGGTGTAATTAAGACTCAGCCAAGGATTATGGGACTGAATCATGAAAATGCTGAAACAATCAAACTCTGCGACTCAAAGAGTTCATCAAGAAGCTTGTCTGTTGGACCGGACTGGCGGTTTGTTTTTGTGCAACGCCGATGAATCCTAAGTGGTTTAAAACTGAAAGTGTCAACTTAATTTTCTCTAATGTATGTGTCAAAACAGGAACTTCAAGGTTCAAGGTTCTTTATTCACATCACAAGTGGTACATGAGGTGGAATGAAACTGTGTACCCAAGGGCCCAGTTACACCCAAAATAGCAAATATATAAAGTATAAAAAGAAACAGTATACTGTATAAAGATCCAAGATACACGCTAAACACTAATAATGCAAAAATAATATGGTATATTAAACAGCAGCTCAAACTTGAGTTTTCACATGACACAGAGCCATTTAAAAATCTCCTAATCATGAACTGAAGATGGAAACAGAATCCCTGATGCAGTGGTTCTCAAGTCCTGGGTGGGGGTACCTGTCTGGGTCGTAAAAGCTAAAGTGAGGGCCCAGATGGTCTCCAAAAATCAAATTAAATTAAAAAAAATCCTAGAGATAAGTACAATAGGAATAAGTGAATGAAAAACAGTGCCATATAAAGTTTCTGACCTAACTGGTCATATTTGGGGTTGCTGGACCTTTTTGGGTCAGAGGCTAAAAAGTTTGTGAACCACAGTTTATTTGATACATCAGATGGACTCTTACTACTCCTGAAGCTCTCAACAGGTTCAGACGATGAAATCAAGAGGATTTTAAGAGATTTTGCTTCTCTTTCAAGGTCTTCTGTATTTTAAACTTTTTTAATAAAAATGCCAATTTTCAAACTTGAGTCTTTCTTCCAGACCTCCTAAGGGTCATTAGGGTCCATCTGATCTTGGTCCACAAGATGGGTCGTTGATGACTCCTGCTATCCTGCTATAATAACTGTTTCCCTCTGTCTTCAGAACTCATCTGTCCACCAGCCTCAGGGTTCCCACCAGACTACAGACCAAAGCCAGACCACCCACAGACCCAAACACCATCTACATGGATCCTCAACCAACTTCCCCATTCAGGAAACTGTTTCTACATCAGACGTTCGTTAGTAATAGTTTCAGAGCAACTTAAACAGCAATAAGAGCAACAACCAAACTCAACAGCATCAGCAACAACCAGAGCTGAAGGACCATTTACAACCAGAGTACACACACACACCAGTCACAACTGGGGATGTTTCACCAAAAACAACTGGAGCAGATGCTGCAGGAACACTGAGCTACAGCAGTAACAGGAGCTCAAAGCATCTAAACTTTAAAACCTGTCTAACTGAAAAACAAGCATTGTTTTTAAAAACCCAGACATCACGTTTCTGTCTTTGCTATAGAATAAAAACCGGAGAGCGGCAGCTCCGGTGAAGCTCCAGATGGCTCACCTTTTAAGCGCTCTCATACAATCTCAGGGAGTCCATTTTCCGTCTTCGTGGGTTTGATTTAATGAGAATTTACATAAATATTATATAGAATAGTAGCTTATTTAAAGTAAATTTTATACTTTCAGAGAACGTTTATGTACAATTCTTGGACTGGAGTAAATAAAAGATTATATACACAATCATTCATTGGTGTGTTTTATCTCTGGGGTGTAGAATAAACTAAATACTTCTGTTAAAAAATATATTTTTTTAGTTTCACAGTGAACGCACCAAATGATCAATGAAATTTGGACAGATTTTATCATTTCATGTCCAAAGCTAGGCAGCACGGTGGAACAGCTGGTAGAGCTGCTGCCTCTCAGCAAGCAAGTCGTCGGTTCAAATCCCGGCTCCGGGGGCCTTTCTGGGTGGAGTTTGCATGTTCTCTCCGTGCTGCGTGGGTTTCCTCCAGGTACTTCAGTTTCCTCCCACAGACCAAAAACATGTATGTTAGGCTGATTGGTAACTTTATATTGTCCCTAGGTGTGAGTGAGAGAGTGAATGGTTGTTTGTCTCATTTGTCTCTATGTGTCCCTGTGATGGGCTGGAGACCTGTCCAGGTGTCTCTGTAATAGACTGGAGACCTGTCCAGGGTGCACCCCGCCTCTCACATGGTGATGGCTGGATAAGATACCAATGACCCCCACAACCTGAAAAGGATAAAGCATTTAAAAAGATAATGGAAGGATGGATGGCTGGATGTCCAGAGCGTGAATCCTCAGTTTGAATCTGCAAAAAGGAGGACTCATCCAGTGATTTCACCTTAAAAATAACATAACAGAGAACTTTCAGGTGCAGGTTTCAGTTGGGTCATGTGGGAAGTTGGATAACAATAACTGGTAATGAGTCTCGACAGCTGACAGATTATTGATCTTCTCAATGGGGAATGGCTATTGACCCATGTGGCTCTAGGAGCTAGTTTTCTGGGTGTGTCTTAATGGCGATGTCATGAATACCAAGCCATACCTTTCGGCCGACTACTTGTGAGCTACGGCCTATCAGCAAACCTTGTCTTTTTTTTTTTTTTTTTTTTTACAGTGCATTGTCAGGCTTTTTTGTCTGTGACAAGTGATGGTGTACAGTACTGAGGGAACTGACCTCTTGATTGGGGATTGGTAAAGGCTGAAGATGTCTGGCGGGAAGTTGGTTCATTCTGTTGGGTTTGCTGGCTAGGTATCGACGCAGAAAGGCAGGACTCAAGGAACAGGTTTTAAAAAGAGTAACAGAAAAATCCGTCCATCCTATATCCTAATTGTCTTTATCTGCTTCTTCCTTTTCGGTTTGCGGGGGTCACTGGTACCCATTTCCAGTTATCACTATGCGAGAGGCAGGGTACACCCTGCACAGGTCTTCAGTCCATCACAGGGACACAGAATCAAACCAGACAATCATTCACTCTCACCTAGGGACAATTTATTTATTTTTATTTATTGATAAAACTTATTCATTTTAAAATACAATACAAAACAATCCCATAAACGATAATAATACAAAATATAAAATGAAAGATATCAGAAAGAAGAAAAAGATCTTATTATATCTACCCCTTTTTTCAAACTGTTAAAAAAATACTCTTCAAGTAACAGAACAAAATGAATATCTTTCATTTATCTTTTTTATTTATCTTCCATTATCTTTGCTAACTAATACAGTACACATTTGGTGGACATCAATCAATCAATTTATTCACTCGATTAAAAAAAAATCATCAGTTTACAAATACATTCTTTGACAACACATATTTACACGAGTGAAGAGGGAGCAGGAAGAAGAAAATCTTGTATAGACCTGCCCCCTTTCTCAATAATTACAAAAATGTCATGGCCGTATACATTAATTTAACAAAACAAGTTGCAAACAATATATCAACAATAACATACATAATATATCATTCTTCCCATTAACAACTCAAAAATGAATAAGAGTTAATCATTCTTTTTTTATAGTGTTTTGTATTGGTTTATTGTAGAACATTTTTAAACTCCTCATCCAAATTGTTCCATAGTTTAACTCCATGCACCAAAATGCACATTTGCATAGTTTTACTTTTGAAATCATACTTCCTTCTGTTAGTTCTAGCACAAGAGCTTAAGAAAAATAACTTTTGTAAATTAAATGGCAATAATCTCTTTCTAGCTTTAAACATAACCAATAAAAAAAAATAATTAACCAGATATTTTAGTTTCAAAACATTTGATTGAATAAACACATTCTTTGTGTGTTCTCTGGTGTCCACTTTATATAAAATTCTCACAACTTTCTTTTGTATGACAGACAACGGTTCAGTGTTGGTTTTATATGTGTTGCCCCATACAATATGTCATATATGGAACAACAAATGAATAATATAATGTCTGTAGTGTTGACAACTCTAAAACATGTTATGTCCATTGATTTCTAGGGGTTCTCTTACTAGAGGACAACCTCTTCTTCTTCTTCTATTGAGTTATTGGCAGTTGGCGAACTCATTGAAGCGCATTACCGCTACCAACTGGACTGGAGCGTGAACGCGGATAACAGACAGAAAAAAAAAAGTCAACTGAATAAGCAAATTGACTTCATGAACAAAATAACTTTACAGTACGTATCAGGTGAATTATCGTCCAAGAGCAAACTAAAGTAGAGCACACCAGCTAACACGGTAGGCAGGATTATTGCAAGCGGTCGGACAAAGCCTGAGAGGGTTGAGACAAGTCATCAAGAGCGGATTTGACAGTTTCCCCCTGCAGTCCACTGATTTTCAAGAGCCTCTCCGCAGATCTAACAATGATCCGTGTCCGGTCGTTGCGGCTCTTCGTTTGAGCAGAACAGTTAATAACGTCCGCCATAAACAGCACAAAATCACTTTTGTCC
>JARVGQ010000672.1:1057797-1067949 GCA_031762355.1 Hypsolebias martinsi | reverse complement strand
ACAAACTTGTTTTAACTGGTCACAAGGTAGTGCTCTGAAATATAAATGAAGTTTAGACAGTTGTTGTTAAAACTAAAGAAATCTGTAAAATTGGTTTCTCCTGCAATCATTGGCCGATTTCCGATTTTCCAAAATAAAGGAAATTGGGCCAGCTGATTTATCTGTGCACCCCTTATTATTATTATTATTATTATTATTATTATTATTATTATTATATTAATAATTACTAATTATTGTCAAATTTCAAACATTATTGCTTATTGCAATAATTTCTGAGACAATTAATCACCCAGCAGAATTTATCGTGACAGGCCTAGCTGCAAGTTGAATTACCGAAGAAACTAAAATGCTACCATTCATTTTGCTTCCTGTATCATCAGTATGTTAAACAATAATGTTTATTTTGCACACGAGCTTGTGTAATGATTTATTTATTGTAAAACGGCAACAAAGGAAGCGGGGTCGTTGAATAATTTTCCAGTCAAGTTATCCTTTAACTTCATTGTACAGTGTCGTATCTTTCTGCCCACATACAAAGCTCTGCTTGGTCTCGGCACAGAACCGTCACGCTCGAAAGCCAAAAGTGGTTTTCTCGCTCCGATAAGGAGCTCTGGTTAGTTTCCTTAACACCTGATAACCCCCTGCCTACCACCCCCCCAACAGACTCTCACACAGCCCAGCTCTCTTTGCGTGGAGTGAAGAAAGCTCCCGATGGCTTGCTGCTTTACCGTTGAAAGGAGATGTGGAAGAACGATAAGCGTAAACAAGATATGGAGTGTGGGGACGGTAACAGGAGCATGTGAAGAAATACTGCAGACGGTCAGCTGGTCCCTCTGTACAAACACCGACATGTTTTTACAGCATGATAATGGGACGTTTTTTAATGCAAAATGGGAAAATACAAATCTTATGACATTACTATAACCTGCAGAGCAGCATGGCTCCTTGTGTACTGCGTGTGTTTAACGAAACTCTTGCAAGCCAGCAGATTTTGTAGTAAAGTTGCTCACTGAGCTGCCGAACAGAAGGATTGTTGTCCTGGTTAACATCAAACGCAGGAAAACAAACCATGTGCATGTTCCTGGAAGATGACAGGCTGAGGCTTTGCAGTTTGTTCCTACAAACATCTCCACATCAGAACTCAGCAGGTTGAAGACGTCCCTGTTCTTCAGTCTGAAACGAGCTGAACGCTCTGCTGTTAAAAGGTCACGACGCACACGGGCAGAGCAAAAGATTAGTGTAAAAGCTAAAGTGGCTTCTCGTCAGAAATGGTCAGATTTTAAACATCTCGTGCTTTTTTTAAAAAACGAAACAAGCCCCAAGACACTTTTAATGAGCTAAAATTTTTACTTTTTGCTTTTCCGGAGCGTGCACAGTTGGCAGGTTTGCAGCGTATACAGTCCACCTGGTCACAGCAGACTTGAAACTTGTAAATTTAAATGGCATAAATAAATAAATAAATAAATAAAAACACAAGCAGTTTAGATGATCGTGCCCCTGACATGACGCTCATGGAAAGGTTGGTGAGCTTCAGAATGACGGTTTGGAAACAGGAATGAGGAAAATGTGGGTTTACTGCAGTTGACATAGCAATCTTTAACAAAATACCACATTCTGATGTTTTCTACTATTGTGTAAAACATAAAAAATTAAATGGCTCAAGTCAAACAACAGAATAAAAATCTGAATTCTGATTCATGTGATCAGGAACACCAACAATTATTAGGTTCAAGTTCCTTTGCTGTTCAGTTTCTTCTTCTTGTTGACTCTGAATTACTTCAGCAGACTTTTAGCTGTTTCAGCAATTCAGGTATCAAAATATTTAGCTTGTTCAGGACATTACAGCTATAATTTTTAATATTTTTAACATTGATTTCTTAATTTTAAATTGTTTTTCTCATTAAAATGCTTTGAGATCTTGAGATTCTTCTAGCACTTGGAAATCTTTAGTATGCTTGCTTCATTTTTCGCTACTGTTTTGCTAATTTTAGCTTTAAGCTAAGCTGCTGCGAGTTTTAGCTTTTAGCTACTGTTTTGTTGGTTTAGCTTAGTAGCTATAGATTTGGCTTTTAGCTACTGTTTTGCTAATTTTAGCTTTAAGCTAAGTTGATGCAGGTTTTTGCTTATAGCTACTGTTTGTTGGTTTAGCCTAGTAGCTATAGATTTGGCTTTTAGCTACTGTTTTGCTAATTTTAGCTTTAAGCTAAGCTGATGTGGGTTTTTGCTTTTAGCTACTGTTTTGTTGGTTTAGCCTTTAGCTACAGATTTGGCTTTTAGCTACTGTTTTGCTAATTTTAGCTTTAAGCTAAGCTGATGCGGGTTTTTGCTTTTAGCTACTGTTTTGTTGGTTTAGCCTAGTAGCTACACATTTGGCTTTTAGCCACGGTTTTGCTAATTTTAGCTTTAAGCTAAGCTGATGCGGGTTTTAGCTTTTAGCTACTGTTTTGTTGGTTTAGCCTAGTAGCTACAGATTTGGCTTTTAGCTCCTGTCGTGTAGATTTTCTAGCCTTTAGCTATTTTGTTTTAAATTATAGCAACTTTTTTTTAATTTTAACAGCTCAAACTTCATCTTCTCTAGCAGTCATTCAGCACTGCCACAAGTTCCAGTTCTAATGTTTCCTTTTTTTTTTTTTGTTATTTTAGTCGAATACAGCAATTTGAAGATTTAAATGTAGGTTTCCAGCAGCTTTTTTTTTTTTTTTCTAACCTGTGTAAAAGGAAGATGGCCAATTTTCTCTCCAGTTCCAGCTGCACAACACAGTTTGTATCCGAAAAACATTTCCTAATATTGTAAAAAAAAAATCAATATAACATTTGTTTTTTTAAACTGTACAACCCTGGTTTGTTCCCTGCAACGACTGGTTGTTTTTGAAGAGCAGTTAACTTGTTTTTCACATCATTAAAAGATTGAAATCCACATTTCACTCCTCACACATTTAAAACTTTCTGATTTAAAGTTATAAACTACTGTTTGCTGAAAGTTACGCCCACCAGTCGCGTTCCTCTGGAACGGATGAGCTCCAGGTGGAAGTTGTTTTTTTTACAGTTGCCGTCGGTGAACTTGCCTTCTCACACAAATGCAGATGTGACCTTTGAACTCTCCTGTCAGAGATCTTTGACCCTGTGGTGTTTGTCAGGAAGCTCGATGGGTGGATTTAGAAGTCGTCTCCCCTGCAGAGCGTTTCGTGTCCGTCTCAGGCACTTTTATTGTTAATCCACTCGATTTTAGTACTACTGGATGTGCAGCATTCCTGAGCTCAAACGAAAGAGATAAAAACCAGAGACACGTGTTGTAATTCTCAGGAAACGACTTGCAACACACGACTAGGAGCCTAAATTGAAACAGTTTTGTTACTGTTGCTGAGACTAAAGTTTGTTACCTAAATGGTTGAAATGTCAGGAAACTAAATGCCGAGTTGGAAACGAGACACGTCGGTATACTTTCTGTAGGTGTGGGAGGTGAAATCAGTTTTTGGACGCATCTCTAAGGTTCGATCACAGCCCTCTGAACCATCGGATCAAGAGGAGCCTAAAGATTTCCACCATTAATGTTTTTGAGCTGTTTTCAGTATAAAATTCTGTATTTTTCGGTTTTACATGACATATTTTATTTCACAAACTGTAATTGTCCTGATATTTTTTCCTCTTAAGTTTATTTATTTATTTTATATTTAGATGTAATGGCGTAGTGGCATCCCTTTACCCGTCTAAAGTACTCATATTCACAAAAATACAGTAAAATACTTTGGCTCAATACTACCGGTACTTTAAGGCTCAGTGAAGTCATTTGCTTTTCCGCTTTGCAAGTAACCAAAGACAAAATATCTAAAAAAAAATGTCCATAGTTTAGTTTTTTTTTTTTTTAAAGTTAGACTGTGTTCCTTATAAAACAAATGTTAAGTCATTGTGGAGTATGTAAGTATTAACTCATCATCCATCCATCCATTATCTTTTACCCGCTTTTTCCATTTTGGGGCGTGGGGGTCGCAGGTGCCCATGTCCAGCAATCACTGTGCAAGGGGTGGGGGACACCCTGGACGGGTCCCAAGTCCATCACAGGGACACATAGGGACAAACAAGACAACCATTCACTCGCTCTCTCACCTAGGGACAATTTAGAGTTACCAATCAGTTTAACTTGCATTTTTTTTGGTCTGTGGGAAGAGACCGGAGTACCCGGAGAAAACCCACACATGCACGGAGAGAACATGCAAACTCCACCCAGAAAGGCCCCTGGACCGGGATTTGAACCAGGGACCCCCTCGCTGAGAGGCAGCAGCTCTACCAGTTGCGCCACCATGCTTCCCCTCAACGACAACCAATCACCTGTAAATAAAAGTCCACTTACCTTTTGTACTTCTGGCTCTGTCTTTACTGAATCAGTCTGCTTACTTGGGGGTCGACGTTGATACAAACCTGATACTAAGGAGTATTCATGGCTCGGTGGGAGCTGGCCATTTTGGGGTATCTAAGACTCTACATCGGCCGAAGCAGTGGTTTTACTGGCTAGGCTGTTGGAAGGATGTGGAGCTTTATGTGCATTGCTGTGACTCCTGTACCACCCAAAAAGAACCAAACCAGCGTTCCCATGCCCCAATGCAACAATATCTGGTGGAAGCACCAATGGAACGAGTGGGGGTGGACATTCTCGATCCTTTCCCCAAAAACAAACTCTGTCAGTTGGTATGTCCTTGTGGCCATGGACTACTTTATAAAATGGCCATAGGCATACGCTGTGCCAGACCAAAGTACTTCCACAACTGCCTAGAGACTAGTTAAAGAGATGTTCACCCACTACGGAGTCCCAAATTAGCTTCACAGTGACCGGGGGTACAACTTTGAGTCTCAGGTCTTTGGCAAAATTTGCCTGCTACTGGCGGGGTGAAGAAGACAAGGACAACCCCTTCCCACACACAGAGTGACAGGCTGATGGAGAGTATCAACCACATCTTGGCCACACAACTGACAATCCTCATGGACCAACACCAGCAGGACTGGGATCGGCACCTCCCACTGGTCTTGTGGGCCTATCGAACTGCTGTACAGTAGTCCAGTCAATGTACACCTACTGCCCTGATGTTCGAGCGAGAGTTGCACACCGTGTTGGATTTAGTGTTTGGGGTCCCACCAGAGCCTGAGATTGCTGGTAGAATGGAAACTGACTATTTCCAGAAACTCAGGGAGCGACTTCGGAGGGTACATGACTACACCCATAACGTTCATGTTGATGCAGGGATAAAGCAGAAGAGATCCTATGACATCCACTGTTGCGGCTGGGCTTCTGAACCAGAGGACATGATGTGGGTGTACTGCCTATAGTGTAAGAAGGGGGTCTCTCCTAAGATTCGCAGTCGGTGACAGGGGCTGGCTGAAAATGTGGCGCATCTGTCTGAGATGGTATACTGGGTGAAACTTCCTCACCGGGGACACCTGGTTGTTCTACATCAGGACAGGCTTGTTCCATACCGCCTCCATGCTCCAGTTATTGCTGGCACGGGAGATGACACCTCTCTCACCAACTCACCTGTTGTAGTCAAACCTCAGTGTCTCCAATGTCCTGTGCGCCAGTGTCGTTGGCCAGAATGCCTGCAGGACTATGTTTTGCGTGAATGTGCTGTCAGGGACAATTAGTCATTCAGGTGAGGCTATGTAACATTCTGCTATGGTTGACTGTCAGTCACATGACCTCAGGGAGGGATTATGGGTAGAATTTATGTTCAATGTTTATTATTTTGGTTAGCTGCTTAACATGTTCTTTTAGTGATTAGTCTGTCCTTGTTAGCCTAGTTTAATTGTTAGTTTGTGTTAGGCTTGTTAATGGTAGAGTAACCATGATTGAGAGGGGTAGCTGTCACAAAGACCTGTGGGCTTCACTGTGTGTTGAAAGTAAAGAGTATAAATCACTATCTAGTGGATAATTTTTGGTCTACAAGAGCTGCACATCTCCCTCAGTTGCTGAGTGTAGAAATGTTACATTACGAAATTTTATCTAAAACATGATACTCACAGCTGACCAGACTCGAAGTCAGACTTTGAGTCCACGTGACTTTTTCAGATCTATGGGAGGCCTAAGACCATGGTACTTGAGACATTCTATGGGGAGTTACTTGTAAGATCTACCTGGTCCCTGTAGAACCAAAACCAGAGATGTGTCCACATGTTCGGCACAAGCTGGTTCCTGGCAAATGGACTGTACTTAACTAGCACTTTTCTATCTTATCACAACACTCAAAACGCTTTATACTATACAGTAATCTGTGCCCTCATTTACTCATTCATACAGTACTCTACTAGATATGTACAAATAATAATCAGAGCTTTAAATCATATTCAGGATGACTGCTCTAACCACTCAGCCACAGCCGCCCCATGGTGCAGGTTGGACTCCTCCAGGGCCACTCCTGGTCCCTGATCCTGTTTGTGGTCTTTAAGGACAGGATCTGAAGAGGATCTCAGAGGAGAGGATCTGGTTTGGGAACTTCTGGGTCTCAGTTCTCCTTTTTGAGGATGATATGGCTCTGTTGGTGCCTTCAGACCAGGACCTGATCTCGAACACTCCTCTGCTGAGACTAGTGGTTCTGAATTCTGCCTCTGGGTCCAAGGAGTTCAAGGATGGACCCAAAGATGGAGAATTTGTCTGTAGTAATGAGGGCATTGCGCTGGTCTGATTTCCTGGTTCTTTTCAATTGCAGCTCAACTTAGAAAGCTTCATGTTTACAAATCAAACAATCCCTAGTTTGGAAGATGACTGACTTATTTTAAGTTGTTCATGTTGTAAAACCAATTAGAAGAACAAGGCTGTTAGTGAGGAGGTGGAACTTATAAAAACAAACTCTTGACAGGTGCAAGAGTCAAACACTTGTATATAAATATTTTTAATTTCAATTTTACTGTGAAACATTATTTGACAAACCCAGTAAAAAAAAAAAAAAACTCAGAACAAAAAACTGACTTTGTTTTCAAAATATATATAAAAACTGAATCTGTTCAGACTTAGAACAAACTCCAGAAAAGTCTCAAAACATCAGATCATCATCATTATCACTTCAGAGTTAAAACTAAAAAAAAAAAAAAACATTTTACACTCAGAGGTTTAAAATGTGCAGTTTCTCTTTAAGAAGGCAGCAAATTAATCAGGAAGTTTTTTTTTTTTCATTAAAGACGTCATACAGCTGAAACCAGGTCAAAGAGCATCCCCTGGTGTGTCTGCAGAAGACTGAGCCTCAACTGTCCCACACAAAATGATCATTTGAATAAACTAACTCTTGACTAAAGTTACTTCAGTAATAAATTTACTTTTTTAATAAAGTTTCATGGAGGCCCAGGAAAGGTTTCTTTAGACGACAGTGAGAATCAGCTGATTTAAATTGTTGTTGTTGTTTTTTTTAATCAACAAAATAACCAGAAAAAAGAAAAACTAGAAAAAACAAGAAACTAAAATAAGAGATCAGAGAAAATTTCATTTCTGATTACAAAGAGCTCAGATAAAAACTAATTAACAGTCTTTATGTTCAAACAGAAAACAGAAATCTTTTTATTTTCACCTCCTAACATGCGTTTGCTGTGAAAAACCAAACTTCCTGTTTCAAACTCAAACCTGTTCCTGAATCTGACTCAAAGTCCCAACATCTGCTGAGAAAAAAAAAGACTCACATATCTGGACCCAGGAATGAAAATAGAGCATTTAAAATATTTAAAAGTGTCAGAATCTAACCAGACTAAATAGATTCTGTCAGTTTTCAGGTTTATAAAAAGTCAGAAGTTATTTTTTAACAAACATGCAGCTAAAAGTTTGAGTTTAAAACCTGTCCAGATGTTTTGGTTTAAAACCTGTCCAGATGTTTAGGTTTAAAACATGTCCAGATGTTTAGGTTTAAAACATGTCCAGATGTTTGGGTCTGTAATTTGTCCATATGTTTAAATCTTGGTATCATTTATTCTCTAGAACAGGGCTATTCAACTGGCGGCCCGCAGGCCATTTCCGGCCCACGGATGACTTCAATCCAGCCCACTTCATATAAAAAAAAGGTTTTGGTTCTTTTTATTGCATTTATGTTTCAATGCAATAAAATAAACAAATTTAAAAGGTAACAGATCACTGTAAAACTTGATTTATTTACAAAATTAGTTTAATCGCTGGATGTCTGGCCCCTGAGATGTTGGCTTACAGAAACTGTGGCCCCCTGAGCAGTTTTGTTGAATAGCCCTGCTCTAGAATAATGTCCTTGAACTTCCTGCAGTTTCTCCCCGACCATCATCCTCCTTATTCTCACTTTCTCTTTCATCACACAGAAGACCAGGTCCCAGGAGGACAAAGTCCTACAGGACATGGTCCCAGGACGACAGACACAAGTCCTACAGGACCTGGTCCCAGGAGGACAAAAAGAAGTCCTATGGGACTTAGTCCCAGGAGGACAGACAGAAGAGATATTTGATGAAAACATCAGAGTCGGAGGAGCTCGGAGGATCATCAGACCCTGATGAGGAAGTCCAGTCCGAGGGAGGTAGGCATGTGGATCGTCTCCAGGCTCAGAGCAGACGGAGAGTATGGGAACAGGACAGGGAATGTTTGTTTGGTGTCCACCAGGAGCTGAGGAGGATCATTTCTCTCCTGGAGGAGATTCTGGAGACAGAAACATGCATAGGTCAAAGGTCAGGACTCACCAGCAATTACCATGGAAACGGGATGGTTACAGATGTTTGGTTCCTGCAGCTTCACCAGCAGATGAACCCGATTCTCCTCACTCAAACCCAAAAAGACATTACCTGTGTGAGACTCACCTGGATGTTCCTGATGAAGGACACAGTGACTCGTTCTTCAAACTCGTTCAGAGGTGTGTAGAGGTTCAAGATTTTCACAATCTGCAGATCAGACAGATTAATTAGTAAGGCTCAAATCCTAAAGAATCTAAACCAAAGTTCTGGTTCATGTATTTACTTTCATCTTTGATTTAAGGGGAAACCAGAGAAGATGAATTCAAGTTTAGTCATGAACTGAATGCTTAATAAAACATCAGCAGACCAAAACCACAAACTCAGATATGAAACATTTGAAGAAATGTCCACATTCACTAACCTGCTGCGTGGTGAGGGATGTGCAGAGCGAGCAGATGGCCTCAGCATCCTGAGACGTCTTCTTCTTGACCTGCAGCAGCTGAGCCGCCTGGATGATCGGCTCCAGCGTTGCAGCAGCTTTACTCTGGAAAAGGTTGTTGGCTCGGAGCCACTCCTCCAGTTGACTTGTATTGTATCTGACCCAGAAACAAACAGAACCAGGTTCTGACAAATGAACCAGAACAGAATTAAAGAACTTCTATCTGAACCAACAGGCTCAGAATCTGTAGACCTCCACTGTGTCAGCTAATTTCCTGTATTTTATGAGTTTTCTGAATTTGTACTCTACACTCTAACATGTGGGTCCGATCTCTGATTCCGTAGATGAAGGACACAAGATAAATCCCAGGAACCAGTCCAGTACCTGAGCTGCATGCCAGTGCTCCATGAGCAGATGTCTTTCCGCAGAAGCAGGTTGTTCAGAGTAATGGCATTGATATTGTGGAACAGCTGTCGGACCACCTGGCCCACTATCTCGGGATCCAGTCCATGGTCCCGCATGATGCTGTTGAACTGGCTCAGCTGTCGGATCAGAGTCTGCAGGGTGTAGCTGGTGGGCCCATCGGCGTCTGTGTCCAGGCTGGATGAGCGGTTCCTGTAGCCCATCGGCTTCACGCCTGCCAAACTCGGGATGCTCTCACTTTCTAACATGGCTGACACTGAGAGGAAAGGAGTTAGAGACACGGGGGGTGGGGGTCAGAGACAAATGAGCAGAGAGGGGTCAAAGAACGCAGGATGGGGGAGAAGTTAGAGAAATGACGTTTGACACAAAGAGTTTGAAGATAATCCAATAATTCTCAGTCGGGTCATCTGGACAGTTTCTTTTTCATAGAAACGTTTCATCCTCCATCTGGAGGGCCTCATCAGTCAGAGGAATTCCAGCAAACTGTTTCCCCACCAAGCAGTAAACACCTTAAGTGGACCAGCCAGTTTGCTGGAGCCAAGATGGTTTCTGGGGGAGAGTCCTGTCCCTCGTCGACTCCTCCCAGGCAGGCAGCCACAGCCAAAGTGGTTCAAGGCAAGAAAGTTCATGCTCAA
>JARVGQ010000672.1:638756-649845 GCA_031762355.1 Hypsolebias martinsi | reverse complement strand
GGTGTCAGCGTGAGGGTTCAGCATGAGGGAAGAAGCCTGTTTTAGGCTTTTAGCTAGTGCACCTGCATTGTGAGATGCTAGTTTAGCATTACGTCAGCGCAGACATAGTTGGAGTGGGGGAGTGTTCGGTAGGTGGGTCGCTCTGTTCTGTTGACGGGGCGGTGCGCCCCGCCTATATAATTGTAGAGGAAACACTGGTTTCAGAGCACTACCTCATGGCCAGTTCAAACATGTTTATTGTTTCTAGGATATTGTTCAAGGGTCTGTTTTTCAACAGAATAAGATTAGAAAATTGAAGGTGCATTGTGACCTTATAACACCTGACAATGTCGCTTATAAAACAAAATCGGTATCAGCAGGTCAGACGTTTTAGAAATCGGTGATTGGCCAGAAAACTGCACTTGGTTTCTACTGCTGGGATCATGATAATCAGCCAAATCAGTAGTATTTCAGGTCACAATATTTTTACTATTTTCCTGAATGATTCAGTAACAACAGTTGTAATCTGCTCTGCGGTTGTCTGCTCCAGATCCAAACCTGCATGAAAGATCCAGATGCTCTAAAAGTTCTGAAGTTTGTTCAGTGTGAAGCAGAACATCTGACTGCTTGTTCTTCTCTGAACCGCCTGAGGAAACTTTTAGGCTCGTGCTCCTGACCAATGTTGAGTTTTGTCCTCCACTCAACACCAGACTTCCTGCAGCTGTGTTCTGACTTCCTCCATTGTTTCAAATTAAAAAGATCTTAAAGATTCGATTCCATTTGTTCAAGCAGGAAATCATCCTGCTTGACCGAAGACATCTCAACAGGGGAACACATTTCAACACAACACCTGCGAGTGTTAATGTTCCCATTTAAACACTTAATTATAGAAATAATGCTAAAAGAGTTTGTTCTTTCTAAAGCACGAGACAGAAAGCTGAACATTCACACTTTTACTTTCAAACAAACACGTTTCATTTACGGGACTTTAAACCTTTTCTTTTGTACTTTAATTTTCAAATTAAAGTCTTTGTTTATGTTAAATAAAAATATTAACAGCTCAGCTGTTTTAGATCTTTTGGTAAAAATGATTATTTTAAAAATGTTCAATTTATTGAAACTTTACATTAGAGGCTCTAAAAGAGGTCAGAACCAGAACGAGTACTGTAGGGTCTCCATCACTGATTTCTACCTCTCTCTGGTCTAATCCTTCACTCTGAGATCCTTTAAAGGACTGGAAATAACATTCTCTTGTTTCAAACAGATCTGGACCATATCAAGAAAGGACATTGTTTGAGATGATCACTTTTCACATGACATACTAAAGATTTAAGCATCAAAATAGCTCTTCTGTTAATTCTTAGTGGTTTTTTTATCCCTCCAGTCTAGGGCTGGGCAATATCTCAATATTTTTAAATTATTAAGGTAATTTCATTTGCGATATAAGACGAGACTATATCGATATTAACGATATAGCGTTATACTTGAAAATATGCCTGCCATCTTTGCTTTTGCCCACATGGCCACTCCTCTCTGTCAGCCCAGCCCCGAGCAGCAGAGCACCTGGTGACCAGGGAAAGATAAAAGGCTGTTATTTGAAGATTGTTCAGATTTAATTTGTCATATGTGCAGCAGAAAAATGTTTCCTGTGGACAATGCTGAAAACAAGCCCCGAAGAAAAGTTTGAACACAACAAACTTTTTCCATCATTTAAAACAGCGCTATAAAATAGAGTATGAAGAGTGTATAAACTTTGTGCTGCAGCTCTGGCTGTGTAAAGTCTTCTCAGCTTCCTTCCCTGAAAACAAACTACGGTACAAAACTCTTATACCTGTGCTGTGCCTTATGAGAGGTGATGTGAATAAAACAGCGGCTTATCATATCTCTAAAGACATGGTCCTTAGCAGCTAACAAGATGGCTAAAGTTAGCCGTCTTGTTAGTTACTAAGGACAATGTCTTCAGCAATATAAGCTACTGCTTTATTAATGTGGTGCTACCTCCTCCCACTGTAAGACTTGAAAATCCGTGCACAGTAGTTCTTTCTCTGTGCCGCCAACTTCACACAGCCTCCTCCTCCCTCGCTGAATACAAGCAGCCCCTCACTGCAGCAGTTCAAACACGCTGCTTAACGTCATGAAGACAGCACAGCTGGGGAGGATTATTATTTAATATATGTAAATAATGGTCTGAAAAACAAACTTTAATGTGTAAATATGGTAGTTAATTTTTTCAGACATTTATTTAGTAGTTACAGCTGTTGTTAATAAATGTGCCTGTGTGACAACTAGGATAAAGCTTTGACACAAAAAATCTTTTTTGTTATTACTTTAAGGAAAGAAAAAAATCAAGATATATATCGTATATCGCGGTTTATCTTAAAAATATCGATATATTCAGTTTGGTCCATATTGCCCAGTCCTACTCCAGCCCATAAAAATGACGTTCTGAGTTTTAACAGCAATTTTCTGACTTTGTACCAGGGAGAGATCTTCCCTCTCACAGCCATAAAATGTTTCAAATGTTCCTCTGCTGCAAACAAAGTCCTTTGTGAGAAGACCATGTTTTAAAAACATTTCAGCAGAGCCTCATAATGGACAAAACATGCATGCCTATTAATGTTTCAATATGTCAACGTTTCATGCTTTTCAATTTTACATGAAATGGTCAATAATGAAAGGTATTACCGTACATATTTTTAAGGTAATATAATTACTCTTATTTTTTGGTCATTGGTTTAAAACTTTGAGGAAAATAATTTTGAATCAGACCCCCTTTACGTGAAAAGAGCTGGGACGATGCAGCTTTAAGAGTTAAGACCAGCCTTCTGTTGGATGCAGCATCCAACTGGACAGGGGATCCAGAGAAAAGCCTGTGAAAGCCTGCTCTGAGTAAGTCAGCAGAATCTGTTTACCATGGAGGAGGGTGGAGCGACAGAGTTGGAGTCGAAAAGGGGTTGAAGATTGGAGTCTGAAGGAGAAAGAAGCTTAAATTTAGTTAGACATGAATGGCTGCACTTTGGAAGTGTCAGTAAAGTTGAGTTTAAGTTGTGAGTCAGTAAAACGAAAGAAGTCGACAGACTGAGGTTTTGTTGAACACCAGCATTCCAGAACCGGACCTGCAGCTGTCTTCACCAGAACTAGTTGGGAACCGATGAGAGTCTGCCGCTGAGTAACCATTCTCCAGTTCACTACAGAGCCAGTCGCAGGAAAAGGGACATCTGGTCGTTTTGTTAGAAGCCGCCCGGTCATTTTGGGAATGAACTTCCAAGATGACCCCTGGATCTGGCCAACACATCTGCCTGGTATCTAGTGGTGGGAACTGACCGGTTCAACTCCCAGTAGGACTGAAGTTTTCTTTCTACTCGCTGGTGATCCTGGTTGCTTTCAATATAAAAAGTCATTCTTAACCCAAGATTAGTTCACGTTAGAATTATTTAGATTAGTTATTTTGTTTCTTTTCTAGCTCAAGAAATAAACATTCTTTCAACTCATAATAAACCTAAATTTGACTCAATGTTACTATCCTGTTCATAATTTTATGTTTTTCTTTCAGTATTATACGTCGTTATTCATATAATATCACGGCTATTAGTATCATCATTATATTCAAAATAAACGCCACAAAATCTTACAAGAGAATTGGTGTGTTTTATTTATTAAAGGTTTGATTTATCAGGAGAACTTGTGTTTTGATGAGTGATTTAATGAGACTGATTGTTAAGAGAACTGAATATTCCTCAAAAGAGGTGGTGCCCCTTTTTAAGTTTATGAATAATAAATTCATTACCATAATTAATAAACCTAATATTTAATCCATATTGCTACAGGAGGCTGAGAGGATCCAGATGATGCTGAAGAGAAGATGAGGGTGGAGGAGACACAGCGTCACAAACACAAAGGGGTTCTGGGGGATGTTAAACTGCTGCTGATGGAACTGAATGGTACCACAACACCACGGGTCGGGTTGGGTCTGTGGTTCCTACTCACAGCTCTTCCACCTGCTTCATGCGTGCAGACACGCTGCAGGTCTCCTTGGTGACCAGCCTGACAGCAGCATGATGAACAGATCAGGTTGTTACAGAAACAGAGGCCAGGGGCCGGGTCAGTACCAGTACCAGGAAGACAGAGTCAGAGCAGTTAGAGGGGAAATGTGTTAGTGAACAAACAGCAAATGGTTCTCCCTCTTACTGGTTCTCGATCTGTTCCTGACGAGCTGCGATGCTGCTGTGTTCGTCCAGCAGGTTCTCCCTGGAGGACGACTGGGTTGGGTCCAACTTCTTCACGTAGGCAGCAGGAACAAAGCCCTGACGGTCGTTCACCTCCACCTTCCACCAGTCCTGAGACAGGGGTAGGAGGCCTGTTACTTCAGAAACAGAACCTGATAAAGCCTGAAGGCTGGGAGACACCAGAACCTTCAGGCTTTACACTGCAACTACTACAGGTCTGGTTCTGAACAGTTCAGATTCAAACAGAGATACAGACAGACAAAACATGTCTGTACTTCAGCATCCGATATTTAACAGGGACATTGAATTTATTAATAGCACGTCTCCGTGATGTAGAAACAAAAGTCCACAATCAATTAGAACAATAAACAGAACTTTACTTTCAGTCAAACATCTGAAGTCGTTTCCTGTTAGTTTCACTCTGGGCTTCATGTCCACAGAACCACTCACACTAAGAACATAGACATATACATAGATGCCAGACGAACAGGCTGGTCTGCTGCAGTGGTACGTCGGAGCGTTGTGGCAGAAGTGCCAATCAACTAATACAAGGAAATGGACTGAACTTCATAAAGTACCGTTCTGCAAAATGTTTTAAGTTGATGCCTGTCATTCACACACACTAATATATCTGGAAACAAACAGGAACCAAAGACAACGTTTGTAACTTTAACGTGATTATTAAAAATGTTTACTCCTTAAATATTTAGGTTAAAGGTAAGCACTACACCAACAAACTGTAACAGACCTTTTCCAAAAAATTGGAATATCATGGAAAAGTTGTTTAACTTCCATAATTTGATTCAAAAAAGTTAATCTTTAACAGATGATAGATTCAGGGTCCACAATTTAAACAGTTTCAAGTATTTATTTGTTTATTTTTATATAATTTGGGCTTCCAGCTCATGAAACCCAAGAAAACAGGAATTCAAAATATTAGAATACCGTAAAGACATCAGCCCACACTTCTCAGTTGTTGCAGATAAAAATAAATAAATTAGGATGACAACAAATCAATCAAAATATGGTACTTTCAAAACGATATGTCAATCTTCAATACGGTACTTGGTTGGGAATCCCTTTGCCTTAACCACTGCCTCGATGTGACGTGGCATTGAGGCAAATCAGCCTGTGGCATTGACTGGGAGTTCTGGAAGTCCAGATTTCCTTGATGCTTGCGGTCAGCTCTTCTTTGCTGTTGGGTCTGGTGCCCCTCATTTTCCTCTTGAGAATACCACATAGATTCTCAATGGGGTTTAGGTCCGGCCAGTTGTCTGGCCAGTCAAGCACTGTGGCATGGGCATCAAACCAGGTTTTGGTGCTTCTGGCGGCATGGGCAGGGGCCAGGTCCTGCTGGAAGATGAAATCTGCATCCCCATACAGATTCTCAGCAGAAGGAATCATGAAGTCCTTTAAAACATTCTGGTAGACAGTTGCGATGACATTGGATTTAAGAAAGCAAAGTTTACCAACACCTGCACCGGCCATTGCACCCCAAATCATGACTGACTGTGGATATTTCACACTGGACATCAAGCAGTATGGGCTCTGTTTCTCACCGTTCTTCCTACAAACCTTGGACCTTGATTTCCGAATGAAGGCACACTTTACGTTCATCGGAAAAGAGGACCAAGGAACCCGACAGTTGTAGCCCATCTCCCGGATGCATCTGAATGTGGTGGTTTTTGAAGCTGTGACTCCCATCTCATTCCACTCTTTCTGGATTTCTGCCAGATTCTGGAATCTTTGATAATCCGCTGAAGCCCACAGGCATCTCTTTTGCTGGTGCATCTTCTCCTGCCGTATTTTGCACTTCCACTAGACTTTCCATTGATATGCTTGGACAGAGCACTCTGTGAACAGCCAGCTAGCTATGAACTTTTGTGGCTTACATATCCTATGGAGGGTATCAATGATGGACTTCTGGCCAGTTGTTATGTTTGCAGTCTTCCCCGTATTGAACAGAACTGGGGAAACCTGTGCAGGTAGTTTGAATTTAGTAGATGATAAGTTTGTCACACTCAGTTTAAAACAGTCCTGTCCTGCAAAATTTGGGCTGATTTCTCCACAGTACTTTATTTTTTTGAATTCCTGTTTTTGTGGGTTTCATGACCTGGAAGCCCAAATTATGGAAAAAACAAACAAACATGTAAATACTTGAAATTATTTAAATTGTGGGCCCTGAATCTATCATCTATTAATGATTAACTTTTTCTGATACAGCTGCTGCCTCTCAGCGAGCAGGTCCCTTGTTCAAATCCCAGTCCGGGGGTCTTTCTGGGTGGAGTTTGCATGTTCTCTCCATGCATGTGTGAGATTTCTCTGGGTACTCTGGTTTCCTCCCACAGACCAAAAACATGCATGTTAGGCTGATTGGTAACTCTAAATTGTCCCTTGGTGTGAGTGAGAGAGTGAATGGTTGTTTGTCTCGTTTGTCTCTGTGTCTCTGTGATGGACTGGAGACCTGTCCAGGGTGTCCTCTGTCTCTCACACAGTGATTGCTGGATATGGGCACCAGTGACCCCCGTAACCCAAAAAGGAAGAAGCAGGTAAAGATAATGGATGGATGAATGAATATTAAGGATTAGTTGACCCTTATAAATATAAAAACAATGTTTATTTGCAATTGGGAGTTATTTTATTTAAAAATAAAACGTGTAATTGAATCCCCCAAACGAGGACAACTGGTCTTAAACCAATGTCCTCATCATTAGGATGCCGGGTCTCAGGAGTTTATGTGCATAAATTTCAGAAAATTTCCAACCATCTATTCTGGCTTTTGGTTTAGGTGTTCCACAACAAACAAACAAAAACAAATCTTTTTGTGACACTGCAACCATCTTTTTTCCTCACTGTATGGGGAAAAATAGGAAGTTTTTACTGTTTTTCACTGGAAATTATCTTGTGATATTTAGGAAAAAATATATTTTCACTAATCCGGAGACACTGTAATAAAATCAAAAACGTTGATTCCTCTTGATGCTAAGAACAGTCTTTCACCGGGCAACATAAATGTCAGTTTAAAAGTTGAGAACAAATAATATTTGACATAAATTGGACTGAATCAAAATCATAGAAAGTCAAAAGTCTAAAGTACAGAAATATTGTTGATGTTGAACAAAGTGATTTATTTAAATGTAGCAAGCTTTGACTAATTACACAATGTTTCTGCCCTGATTATACCCTCTGATACATAAATAACCCCAAATCAGAACCTTTTCTTGTCAGCATGATTACTGTTCATTACTTTATATCCATTTAAATCTTTATTTTGTGAAAAACCATTGCAGGCTGGTTTCATCCTAAAGTATTATAGAAATACTGTGTAATGGAACTGTTCTGTCTTTGGTCTGTCAACATATTTCAGTCCAAATCATCCTGACTTAAGTGCATGAAAATGCCCAGACTTTCAAGCTATAATTACTGGACAAAAATACCCCATGCCTTAATCCACATGGTAATAACGCAATTAAAGTGGTGTTTCTTGGACTTGGTAATCTTCTCTGACAGGGCTTACAATTCAATTAACCCTATTTAACACTTTGTTTCAACTTCCTGTGAGGCTAATTTGCTTCAAACTTACATCAGTTGCTATAATTATGTCTTAAGAATTGTCCAATTTCTGAAATATCAGTTGTTTATGTCACTGAAGCACTGATTTTCAGGGGATACGATCTGTTCTTTTCCCATAGGATGCATGTAGAGAAATACTCATTTTTGGAAATATGATATTTTGGTAAATTATAGTGAGGTCTGGGTTTATTGATTGCTGCTTATGAGTTTAATATTTTAAAAAAAGTCAATTACATTTTAGTCATATTTTATCCCCTTTGAAATCAGAAATGGCACGTTTTAAATTATTCTTTTTTGTTTAATGTCTCTCCTCTATAGAGCTGAGGGCATAGCTTTAGCTTGGTATGATTTCCAATAATCTCATCGTAAAACCAGAGCTGCACGCCTCCTGACACTTCCCAAAGCCAGCAATGGAGCTAACCCATTTAATCACTGCTTTCTTGTTCTCTTCTAAGCTTGTGCTGCCTGAGACATATTGAGCAGGCAAACTTTCCATGTTCTCCCAAAGAAGGTCATTGGGCCAGGCCCAATCTAGCCTCTGAAACCGAGCCAAGATTTCCACTGCTGTCGTTCAGATTAGTATTGGATGCGAGCGCCTTTCCTAAGCAAATCAGACAGTGTGAAGGACGGAGCTGTTCTCCCATTCAAGCACGCCTGCTTCTTGTTAAAGAAAGGCAGGGCAGTAAGTTGTAGGACAAAAAGAAGTTTATAAAAAAAATCCCCTCTATTCATGATTACTTTATTAGACAAGAATAAATCATATTATTCTGACTTAAATGGAGTCTATGTGGGCCGTATAATATCAGCAGTGACACTACAGTATATGGTTAAAAAGTTTAAGTTCAGATCTACCTTACTTGTTGTGGATCGCTCTTTGACTTCAGTGAGGAGAACAATAGATCATTTCTGACTGGAAGGTCTTTGACCAAACCAATGTGGATTGCTGCTGTCTTATAACAATTCAAACTTCAAAATCATATCACTGTTCATGTCAATAAACATGGATGCTACCACAATCATTATTATTCTGTTATTCGGGCAGAAATGTAATATTTATTCAATTCAAATTCAATTCAAAAATACTTTATTAATCCCAAAGGGAAATTAATTGTTGTTGTAGCTCATCATCCTTAGAGTTATTATAGATGCTGATAGCTGTGGGCAGGAAGGATCTGCATCAGTTCGTCCCACAGCGGATCTGAAAAACCTGGCTGCAGATGCCGATCTGTCCACCCAGACCTACAGACCTCTCACTCCTCTTGGGCAGCAGAACTGCCTGAATGCCGGGCAGAACTCCTCCCGTGGTGATGGCCAACAGCCTGCTGAGCCCCTCGTTGCTGCGGACTTTAACTGCAGGTGCCGGGATACGATCTCGGCCCTCCCGCTGTCATGAGCCGCGCTTCCAGCTACCTCCAAGAGCTTGGCCGTCAGGCACTCGAACACCACCTCCAGATAGACGGGAATGGATCCATGGTGCCTCCTTTTCAACTCATGTGGGATTTGGGGCTATAGCTGAGGTATTATATGAGTTTTTGAGATGTTAATCAGGTGGTCCCAGTTGTAGAAAACCACCTTTTTGTCATGGTTACGCATCATAACAAATGTCCAAAAGTAAAAAATGTTTCAGTAAAAATCCTTCTAGCTGCACAGCACCTGATACCAGAGGAAGTAATCATCCGAAAAATGCCATTTACATCTAGAAAAAAGAGGAGTTAAAGTTTTCAAAAAGAAAATCTCAGAATGAATGTAAGAGAGCTGCAGCCACCTTGAGCGGCGCAATTCTGGAATGCCTGAATAACTGATCGTGGTTGTAGCAGCTAGCTAGCGCCTAGCAGAAATGTCCAAGCTGCTCTAGCTAGGTGCTAGCTGCTGCCACATCAGCTCTCTGCACTTACAAATGACCCCAAAAAATGACAGTAAGGTTAAAGATAAAAAAAGTTTTCGAGTGTAGCAATGCACTGTGGACTGTGAAATTGATATTTCTTTAAATCAAACTGAGGTCATTCAAAGAGCTCTTCACAGTAGCAGCCACTCCATGGGGGCAGCTGGGTTGCAGCCTCACCTAAAAGAAAATAATTCGCCCCACATGTCCTCTTAATAAATAATGTAAATTACTTACTGTAATTTTTACTATACAAGTCAGTTTTTTGCATAAATTAGCATGTCTGCGACTTATACAATGAAGGGACATATTTATGTTTTTCCCCCCATATTTATAAACTAATTTTTGACTAAGATCTGATGATTTCATTCATTCTGACATGGAAAATATTGAACACTACCATTTTCAGCCACTAGAGGGCCCTTGAGTATTATGGCAAGCCAAGTGTCTCGTTAATAGGTAAAAGTGACTATTAATGACACACTTGACTTGCCATACAAGCCACTTTCGTCTCTCTCCAGAACTCCTTGAGCAAATGTCAAATCAGCTGCATTTCGCTGTGCCGCCCAGGTGAAATGCAGCTGATTTGACCATTAAAGTGCAGAACAGAAAACTGAGATGAGCAGAGGAAAGTCAACGATCAGGAAATTTCTTCCAGCATGTTGTAGGACCTTATTTAAACAACTTTGTGTCTTGTGTGTGTGGCTGAGGTGGGTCAGTGGTTGAAGCAGTAACTGGGTGTTTGTGGGTTTGATCCCCACGTGGATTTTTTAATTTGATTCGGTGATGATTATAGCCCATTGTATCATTTTTCACTTTTATATTATTTAAGATTTACAGTACTTCACTGAATTTCTTTACTCCCATGTAACTGTGTTAATCTGGAGTGTAATGTCAGAATTATTACTTTAAATTAAATCAGAAATCCACCTCAGAAAGCGTGCACCAGTCGACTGAAGGTTCAACTTGACTGTTTGTCCCGAGACGCAAACTCGACCCGCGGGAGGGACAACAAAGGCAAAAACTTTACAGACACAAACACACAAAACACCCCAACAACAATAAATGACATGTTAAACAATATATGTTCTTTTTTTTCTCTCTCTCTCTCTCTCTCACAGAAAATGTAATGCAATTTGCAAAAAATTTCAGAAAATTAATGTCCACCCAACTAATTACTTTTTTCCCTCAGGAGCTGCCACTTGCCATCTACAACAAATATGATTATAAATACAGTATTCATAACTTTCCATAGAATCCCTGTAGAAAAGACCTGAACAATTACTTGATTGTTTCTCTAAAAAAGCTAAGTCTGGTCCTCTGGACATTCAAAAAACAAAGCAAAACAAAGCAAAAAAACTGTAGAAACGTTTCGTCTTTCGTCCGAAAGACTTCCTCAGTCTGAGATGCTGTATTCAGCTCAGTCTTA
>JARVGQ010000672.1:560432-572203 GCA_031762355.1 Hypsolebias martinsi | reverse complement strand
TAGTGCTTAGTGTATTTTTAGCTGATATTTTTCTTAGTTCATATCTTAGATGTTATTAATGTTTTGCTTTTACATTTTATTTTTGGATGTAACTGAGACCCTGTGTACATAATCTCGTTTCATCACATGTACCACATGTGGTGCGAATGACAATAAACAATCACTGACTCTGACAATATTAGAATATATCGAAGCACTGTAATGTGTATCAAAATGAAAAATGTCTCAAAGCTGTGTTCTATGGTTGTTCCTAACAAAGAGAAGAAGGAAAATGTGTCTTGTTTCATGAGTCATCAGTTCTGATCTTAATGAACTCGATCAGATCTGCTGCTGATCATGATGGACCCGTTTAATGAATTGACTGGTAGAGCTGATCTTCAGCGATGGACGTGGCTCCACAGCGTGAAGCTGTGCGCTGAGTCATGCTACAATTATTAGACAGTCCCACCTGCTGTTGATGTGACTCATGTCATGTTTACATTGTGTAAAATAATATGAAATATTTAACGTTTTCATGTTTCCATTACATAAATGTGACCTGTTGAGAAGGCGCTAGTTATTATATCAGTAGAGACGAGCATCTCTAGGTCTGCAGCGAACAAGTGTCAATGACACAACAGGTCAATAATAATAAACAGACAGTTATATGATATTTAATATACAGTATATAAATTATTCCAACGTTATGTGTAAAACGTTTTATGTCATTTCTGAGTTGTCTTGTTATTGACTGACCTGAGATAATTAGTTATAAACTGTATATTTTATATATCAGCCAGCTGTTTTACATGATTGCTGAATGAAATTAACATCAGTTCTATGAAGTTATTGTAAAAAGATTATGAATAATTGTTGTCACAGATCCAGTTTGGCTGGCTGGTCATCATATTGTTGCTGTTGGCTATGAGCTGTTGGTCTTGTTGGACACCAGTTTGGCTCCTCCACGACATCACAGATGGAGGCAGTGGGCGGGACAGGAAGTGGACCTCTAGTGGTCCAACTGAAGTCTATGATTGGTCCCTTTCAGCTCTTCAGCAGAACATTTCCTAGTTTTAATAACTGTCCAGATGATCCGACTGAGCATTATTGGATTTCCTAGATTTCTTCTATTTTTTTAATTGTAACATGTTCAGCAGCTGTGTGAATATTTCTCAGTTTTAAAGAGTTTATATTTAATTTAGAAGTGAGAACTTAAAGAGAAATCATGTAGAAGCCTTGTAATTTTCAAAATAATCATCAGATGTTTAGGGCTAGGGACAGAATAAAGGTTTCACAAATGGCTAAGTGAGAGTTAGAGAATGTGACAAAAGTTTTAGTCCAGGTTTGCAGTGTTGTAGTTTCTGAACTGGACCTGTTCCCATGTGAGGCAGCTGGACTAAGCGAGGGTTTACTGACTCCTCCTTCAGTCCAGGAACACAAACACCTGGTTGAACAGGTGGCTCAGTGGCATTACCTGCTCATCAGAGACACCTGGAGCTCCAGCTCGGTTTTCTCTTGTTCCTCATCAGTGTATCGACTCTGCCAGGCTTCAGCTGCTGTCACAGCTTCAGCCACCTGCCTCTCCTGTCCAACACAATCACAGCTGGATTATTTAGTGTTGGAGCCTCCAGATGTCCAGTGTTGGACGGAACCCAGAAACTTTGTGTACCATGTCCAGCAGATGGGTGCTCAGCTGGCCTACGGCGTCCTCACTGCGCTCGGCTCGGTGTTTCTGGGCCCGAGTGGCTCGTTTCAGAGCCTCTCTGTCACTCACAGCTTCCTGTTTCAGCTTCTTCAGCTGCTCCGTCAGGCGCGCCAGCTTTGCTTTCTGCTTGTCGGCTGCTTGCTCCAGGTTCTGAAGCAATCAGAAGGAGAAAACTGTGACTTCCAGAGCTGCAGCAGTAAATCCCACAGACAGAGGTGCAGACAAACCTTGATCTGGACTCTGAGCCGGTTGTTCTCAGTCTCTCTGTTGCAAAGCTGTCCCTGCAGGTAAGCTCTGCTGGACTCCAGACTCTTGGACAGGACAGCCGAGCTCTGAGCGTCTTCCTGAAGTTTAAAATATTACAGATACTAGTTGAAATTCATCCCTGACAGCGATGCAAAGTGAAAATATTTACCTACCTTCTCAGAGTGTAAACGTTTGCAGAGATCATCAACCTCTTTGTCTTTCTGTTGAAGTTTCACCAGAATATGCTGAAAGAAAAAACAGATTAAAATCACATGTCAAACATAAGAACAAACTTTAAATGTGTCAAGAACGAATCAGATTTTATACAAAACATACAAATGATTAAATGTTCAGACATTTAGTCATTTTTAAGTTGGAGCTACTTGAGGCAGGCCATTGAGCTGAAGAAGGAGTCCTATTGGACCTCTTTGGCTGCTGGGACTCCAGAGCCAGCTGAGGAGTACCGGAGGGCCAAGCAGTCCGCAGGCTTGGCTACTGCTGAGGCAAATCCAGTCTACATGTGTTTTGTGGACTTGGAAAAGGCTGTCCAGAGACCGTGTTCCTCAGGGAGTGCTGTGGGTCTCTTGTAAGTCTCTCTTGTAAATGAGTCCTTGAGGCTCATTGGGATCAACCTGTCTAAATAAAGGTTAAATGAATGAAAAGTGGGGGGGTGCTCCATGAGTATGGGATTGGAGGTGAGAGTTTGGTTGTATTGGCAGTAGTAAGTCAGACTCCTTCAGGGTGGGAGTTGGACTTCACCAGGGCTGCCTGTTGTCACCAGTTCTGTTCATAACTTTTATGGACAGAATTTCTTGGTGCAGCCAGGGGGCGGAGGGAGGCCTCAGGATTCCATTTCTGCTCTTTGCAGATGATGTGGTCCTGTTGGCATCATTGTGCCGTGACCTTCAGCTCTCACTGAAGCAGTTCAGAGTGTGAAGCAGCTGGGATGAGAATCTGCACCTCTAAATCTGTGGCCATGGACCTCAACTGGAAAAGGGTGGGTTGATCTCTTCCGGTTGAGGGTAAGGTTCTGCCTCAAGTGGACTGGTGCAACGTTTGCAGTATGGTGGACTCTGTGCCGGTCCGTTGTAGTAAAGAGGAAGCTGAGCTGTAAGGCAAAGCTCTCTGTTTACCGGTCGGTCTACGTTCCTACCCTTACCTATGGTCACGAACTCTGGATAGTGACCAAAAGAATCAGAGAGATAGTGGATACAGGAGGTTGAAATGAGTTTCCTCTGCAGGGTAGCAGGACTCTCCCTTGGAGATAGGGTGAGAAGTTTGGTTAACCAGAAGAGACTCGGCGTAGAACCGCTGCTCCTCCACATTCAGAGGAGGCCGTTGAGGTGGTTCATCTGGTAAGGATGCTCCCTGGGTGCCTCCCTAAGGAGGTGCTTCAGGCATGTCCAACTGGGAGGAGACCCCAGGACAGACCCAGGACACGCTGGAGAGACTGTCTCTCGTCTGGTCTGGGAACACTTTGGAGTCCTCCCAGAAGAGCTGGCTGCATGAACGGACAGATGGAACATGGAGCTATGAAAAGAAAAGCTGAAGAACTAACTTTCTTCTTTAAGCTCAACAAGAAGTTGATACTTTATTTTGGAATAAGCTGAGCTATGACAGAAGCAGACTCTTATTTTGAAAGTCCAGGTTCAAACCTCTTCCTGTTGGTCTGACTTTAAACCCTGAATGGATGGACTCTGGACAGCTAAAATGTAGAAGAGAAAGGTTTGACATCATCATACTGTGGTTGTGTAAAAAGAGTTCAAGTTCAGTCCAACGTTTTGTGGCCCGGTTCAGCTCTGACAATGGTTCTGCAGCTGAGATCCGAACAGGGCTGGGTTTTATTTTATGTTTGTGCAGAGAATACAATCATGATCAGTGTTGAACAAACTGATTATATTTTATAGTTTTGATTAAACTCACAGCGTTTTCTGCTTCTGTGTTGGTGAGCCTCGTCAATAACTGGTTCTTCTGCTCCGACAGCCATTTGGACTCCATCTGCTCAGAACCAAACCACAGCATGAAGGTCCAGGAGGCTCTACTGGCAGCAGTGCAGTGGGTGGCTCCTTACCTGAGACTCCAGCTGCTCCCTGAGGAGGTGCCTGAGGGTCCGGTTTGTGGCTTCAAAGATCTTCAGTTTCTGCAGCAGCAGCTCCTTCTGATGGACCATAACCGAAGAGACAGAACCTGACAGCTTCTTTACCCAGAACACAGAGAGAGGAGCAGATGGCTGGTGATCCAAAGAGTCTGTGGTTCTGTTGTCATTGTTCCCTCAACAGGTCAACTAAAAACAGGAACCTGAGTTCAGACTCACCTTTGGATCAGAACCAAACAGTTTGCCAACAGATTCTCTCAGAACCGACACTTCTTGAGCTGCTGCAGCTCCATCAGCCTCAGCCTCCAGAAGCTTCCTGAGCAGAAGATCTTCATCTGGACCAGAAGCACCATCTCTGACAGAAGAGAAACATTCCATCAGAACCACTGAAGTCATTGTTCTGACAGAACAAAAGCAGAATCTGACAAATAATATAAGGGTTGCTTTATGGCTTTTTAGTCTAAAAGTTTTCAATTTAGACAATATTCACACGATTCATTTTAGTTTATTTCTGTAGCTCCAAGTCACAAAAGAGGTTGTCTCAGGGCACTTAACAAAAATATTCATATTCATACAAAAAGTCACTTAGTAACATTCTCTATCTAAGGAAGCATCAGATTGTGTTGTATCTTCACTTCGTCACAGCCTCCCATCCTGAGCACAAAGGAGACAATGGAAAAGAAACACTCCCTTTGAACTGTAGGGTTTGTGTTTCCTCATCTTGTGTTGTGTTTCTGTTGTGTTCCTGCCCTGCTGTCACTCACTCCTTGTCTTCTTGCACCTGTGATGCTCCACAGGTGTTGGCACCTGGGCGGCTGTGGCTGAGTGGTTAGAGCAGTCGTCCTCCAATGCAAGAGTTGGGGGTTCACTTCCACCAGCAGTCAAATGGTGAAGTGTCCATGGGCAAGACATTGAACCCCTCATTGCCTCCAACGTGTGTCCCATCAGTGTATGAATGTGATAAAAGCTCTGATTAGTCTTTGTATAGATTGTTGGGAACAAAATAACCTTTGATTATACTATAAATGGTGGAAAATAACACAATAAGGATTGGCAAATATAAGATTGAATTATGGAAAATAGGTCATATAAAGATGGCTAGAATTTCTATTAGATGTGTAAACTAGGCTGTAAGCTGATAAATATCTTTTCAAGGACTGCTAACTTTAAAATCAAACCATGACACTGTCTGCTGTCAGTAGGAAAATAGTTACTTATTTCTAATGAGGCCTTTAATAACAAACAAAACATCAAAAAGGTTCTGCTCAGGTAATTGAAGTTAAATTATAGTTCACATCATTTGAGTGTTTGTGGGGATCATAAAATAATTAATAAAGCGTAAAAGAGTAGCTTAATAGGTCAGAGCGACCCTGGCTCTTTGAGGAGCAATCCAAAAACCTGATAATGTGCTAAGTTACTAAGGGAATAATCAAGGTTTTCACAGCCTTTGTAAGATTTTGTGTGGCTTGGTGCTGATTATGTGTCATGTACTCAGTGGAAAGAGATGACAGCTAACGTGCGCCTGATTGATTGAACAGGGACTTCAGAGAGTCTGTAAGGTGTTTACTGGACAGGAATTGAAAAAAGGGAGTGTCACGGGGTGGAGGAAACAGTCTATAAATGTGGGGACAGACTTGACACACATCAGAATTGTACATGGACCCCTTTGAGGTCAGGCAATATATATAAATATGATACAATTCTATCTTGTTCACACATTTTGAAGTTTGTAAAAATAAAGATGTTGTTTAATTCTGATATAAATGTGTGTTCCTTCTGAGCAAACGATCCGGGCAGGGGAAGAGGAGATAAGAGATATATGTTTCTCCTTACAAGATATAGTAGAGTGCTGTATGAATGGGAAAATGAGGGAACAGATTGTAGTGTAAAGCACTTTAAGTGTCTTGATAAGATAGAAAGGCGCTATATAAGTACATTCCATTTATCATTTACATTCCATTTGTCTCATCTATTGTGTCTGTATTTAAGCCTATATGTTTGTCTTCCTTGTTGTCCCGGCAATACCAATGTCTCCTGGTGATGACCTGTCTGCTCCCTGTGTGGTCTAAGATGTTACATGTAAGTTTTGCTGCCTTGGCAGCCTTTTTGATTTTGTAAATAAACCATCAGTCCATCTATCCATTTTCTTCTGCTTATGAGTGCCTGAGATGACTTCTGTTGTGACTTGGCGCTATATAAATAAACTGAATTAAATTGAATCCGGGGTCAGGTCGCTGGGGTAGCAGCCTAAGTAGGGAGGCACAGACTCCCCTCTCCCTAGCCACTTGGGCCAGCTTCTCCGGGGGAATCCCAAGGCATTCCCAGGGCAACTAATAAACACAGTGCCTCCAGCGTGTCCTCGGTCTTACTCTGGGTCTCCTCCCGGTGGAATGTGTCCGGAACACCTCACCAGGGAGGCGTCCAGGAGGCATCCTAACCAGATGCCGGAGCCGCCTCAACTGGTTCCTCTCGATGTGGAGAAGAAACAGCTCCACTCTGAGTCCCTCCCGGATGATTGGGCTTCTCACCCTATCTCTAAGGGAGAGCTTAGACACCCTGCAGAGAAAACTAATTTCGGCCGCTTGTATCTGTTATGTTGTTCTTTCGGTCACAACCCAAAGTTCATGACCATAGATGAGGGTATAAACATAGATCGAACGGTAAACTGAAAGCTTTGCTTTTTGACTCAGCTCTCTCTTCACCACGACAGACCGGTACAGCGTCCGCTTCAATGCAGATGCTGCACCTATCGGCACCTATCAATCCCTCGCTCCATTTTTCCATCACTCATGAACAAGAACCAGAGATACTTAAACTCTTCCACTTGGGGCAGGACCTCTTCCCCGACCCAAAGAAGGCACTCTACCTTTTTCCTGTTCAAGACCATGGCCTCGGATTGGGAGGCACTGATCCTCCTCCGGGTCACTACACACTCTGCTGTGAACCGCTCCATTGAAAACTGTAGATCATGACCTGGACCACATCATCTGCAAAAAGCAGAGACGCGATCCTAAGGCCACCAAAACGGATCCCCTCAACACCTTGGCTGCACCTAGAAATTCTGTCCATAGACGTTATGAACAGAATCTGTGACAAAGGGCAACCTTGGCGGAGTCCAACTCTCCCCGGGAACAAGCCCGACTTACTGCCAGCAATGCGGACCAAGCTCTGACACAGGAATCTAACAACCTGTATCAAAGGGCCTGGTACCCCATACTCCCAGAGCACTCCCCAAGGGATGCGGTCAGATGCCTTCTCCAAGTCTATAAAGACTGTAGACCGGTTGGACAAACTCCCATGCACTCTCCAGGACCCTACTTACAGTGTAGAGATGGTCCAGTGTTCCACAACCAGGATGAAAACTACACCGCTCTTCCTGAAGCCGAGGTTTGACTAGCCGACGGACCCTCCTCTCCAGAATTTCTGAATAGACATTACCAGGCAGGCTTACGAGTGTGATCCCCCTGTAGTAGGAACACACTCTGCAGTCCCCCTTTTTGAATATGGGATCGCCACCCTGGTCTGCCAGTCCAGGGGAACTGCCCCCAATGTCCATGCAATGTTGCAGAGTTGTGTAACCCAACACAACCCCACAACATCCAGAGCCTTAAGGAACTCCGGGCAAATCTCATCCATCCCCGGGGCCCTGCCACCGAGATAGGAAAGCCTAACCCAAAGTCTCCAGCTCCGCTTCCTCAGTAGAAGACGTGCTGGTGGGATTAAGGAGGTCTTCGAAGTACTCCGCCCACTGACCCACACTGTCCTAAGTTGAGGTTACCAGTACATCATCCCCACCATAAACAGTGTTAGTGGTGTAACGCTTATCCCTGAGACGCCGGATTGTGGACCAGAATTGCCTCAAAGCTGTATGGAAATCATTCTCCATGGCCTCTCTGAACTCCTCTCAAACCCGAGTTTTTGCCTCAGCGACCACCCACCTGACCAAGAATGCCGCTTGGACGGCTGGTACCCAGCAGCTGCTTCCAGGGTCCCACGGGCCAAAAAGGCCCAATAGGAATCCTCCTTCAGCTTGACAGCATCCCCCACCGCTGTTGTCCACCAATGGGTTCATGAGTTACCGCTATGACAGGCACTGACAACCTTGCGGTCACAGCTTCGATAATCCCCCTCGACAATGGAGGCGTGGAACATAGCCCATTCAGACTCAGTGTCCCCCACCTCCCCCGAAACATGTTAGAAGTTCTCCCAGAGGTGGGATTTAAAGCTCCATCTCATGGGAGACCACCAGATGTTCCCAGCAGACCCTCACAAAATGTTTAGGCCTGCCAGGTCTGACCAGTATCCTTCCCTGCCATCGGAGCCAACTCACCACCATGTAGTGGTCAGTGGACAGCTCCGCCCCTCTCTTCACCTGAATGTCCAAGACATGCAGCCGTAGATCCAATGAGACGGCAACAAAGTCGATCACTGAACTGCAGCCAAGGGTGTCCTGGTGCCAAGAGCATATATGGACATCCTTATGTTTGAACATGGTGTTCGATATGGACAATCCATGACAAGCACAGAAGTCCAATAACAGAACACCACTCGGTTTCAGATCGAGGGGCCATTCTTCCCAACCACACCCCTCCAGGTCTCACTGTCGTTGCCCATGTAAGTGTTGAAGTCCCCCAGCGGAACAAGGGAGTCCCCAAGAGGTGGACTCTCCAGTACCCCCTCCTTGGCCCCCCAATGGCACCCCCTTAGGCCAACAGTCAGAACCCCTTTATTTATTTGTAAGTAAATGCTGTGAAGAGTGAGGGATCCGGCGGTGAGGGACGCTGTCTGACTGAAGGAGTCCTATCGGGCCTTTTTGGCATTTGGGACCCAGGCAACAGCTGATGGGTATTTGTTTATTTGTAAATAAATGCTTTATTTAATATTACTCCTGAGTTCTCAACTGCCTGCCTGCACCATTGAGTTTAGCAGCACCAGGTTATATTAACAGGAAGAAACCTCCAGCAGAACCAGGCTCGGGACGAGCAGCCTTTACAAAAACGTTAAAATTTAACAAAAACAAACAAAAAAAGTAAAATTTCTGCGAAAATTCTGACAAAAAAAAAGAAGACATTTTCTAAAATTATATAATAAAAATTAAAACATTTACATTAACAGCTTAAAAGGTTCAAATCAGGAAAGAAAAAGTTGATTTAAAAAAACCCTGAAAATGTCCAAAATGAGGAGGGACTTCCGGGAATCCATCATGGCAGCAGCGTAAATGGCGAGCTCCCCGACCTAGATTCATGTAAGCCCGAATATCGTGACAAATTAGCAATAATAAGTTAGGTAAAAATAATCTGAAAAAGGGCATATACTATGACAAGAGGAAAATACGGCAGAAAATATCTAAAACCCGAGTTAGAAACCAGAGGGACCGCTGAAAGCGAAGCGTTAGCTTTGGGCCTAACGGAGTTAGCTAAAGAAGGAAGCGACGGTACCAAATCAAACTTAACGAGTCAAAAAGTAGAGACCCGCTCAGCATTAAACATGGCAAAATTGGAAACGTTTCTCCAGGAACTGCAAGATTTTCGCCAGGAAAGCTCGGACACTCTAAATGAAATTAAAGAGGAGATTAAAGTCGCTAACAGCAGGATCGATAACGCAGAGAAGCGGACAGAAGACGCGGAGGAGCGCCTACAGCACATTGAGGAGGCCACACTGGAACGCATGAAGATACAGAAACAGTTCGAAACAAGGCTGGTGGACCAAGAGGGAAGATCCAGGAGAGGGAATATAAGGATTCATGGTCTCAAGGAGGGGGCAGAGGAAGGCGCAGGAAAGATGTTGGACTTTGTAGAGAACTTGCTGAGAGAGAAAAACTGGAGCTGCCTCCGTCCTTTCCCTTCCAGATAGAGAGAGCCCACGGGCTTTGCCATCACGACCTTCACCGGAATCCCCACCGAGATCGATAGTGGTAAAGTTTTTGGACTTCAGAGTAAAGGAAGAGATTATAAAGAAGGCATGGCAGAAGAAGGGATTCATGTACGGGGGGAAGAAAGTGTTTCTGGACCATGACTACGCTCCGGAGGTGCTGAAGAAATGGAAGGAATATGTGGAGGCGAAGAGAGCTCTGCGAGAGAAGAATATATGCTTCCAGACGCCATTCCCAATGAGACTGCGGGTGCTCTACGAGGGGGAGACGCGGGTCTACGACACGGCTGAGGAGGCGACGAAGGACATGGAGAGGCGAAGATTTTGGGTGGTGGTGGTTACACCGGCGGAGACCAGCATGCAAAAAAATCAAACGTCTGACTTGGAAGACCGTCGGGGCCAAGAAGGGGCAGACACCTAAGGATACAGTAACAGGATATAAACAGAGATTACAAGGATTTAGGAGGAATCAGGAAAATATTTAAGAGCCAATGTTAATGAAAAAGAGGAAAGAGGTATGTAATGTATTTTAGTTATAAGGCTGGGTCTACAAAAGATGTAAAGAAACAGTAAGGACATTTTCCTAATATATCACATGTGTCGAGGTGCCATTTTGTTTTAATTTTTTTAGGTCTGAACTCTGGTGCCGCGAATGGCACATGGACAAAGCTGTTGGAAATAGTAAGAGCCCACTCCCTCAGGCAGGGAGAGGTCATCTCTTAGGGCACACATTCCATCATAGCCCAAAAAGGGTCAAAACACAGACCCCACTTAAGGAAGTTCTATTGTTAATCACAAGTTCATCAGTGATAGTTCTGAAAATGTGTTACTCTATGTTCAATTACATGTTGTTTTCCTGTAGCCGGAGGGTTCATGAGGGGAGAGGTGCAGAAAGGGGAATAGATACGCAGTTACAAGATGGAAATGAAAATGCAGAAAAAATGTTAAAGTTAGTGTCTTTTAATGTGAATGGGGTGCTCAACCCAATCAAGAGGTCTAAAATATTAGGAAAATTGAAAAGGGAGGGGGTGGGGTAGCTTTGTTGCAGGAGACTCACCTGACTGAGAAAGAACATGACAAGCTTAAGAGATATGGGTTTAATCAAGTTTATTGTTCATCATATAGATCAGACTACAGGAGAGGAGTAGCAATTCTTATTTCGGGAAAATCCATTTTTGATAAGCTGTCAGAAAAAAAGACAACGAAGGGAGATATGTGATGATTAAGGGGAGATCACAAGGAGAGTTGGTCACTATCCTGAACATATATGCTCCCCCAGGCTCTGATTGGTCCTTCTATAGAAAGATGTTTGATATGATGACAGCTGAAGGAGAAGATATACTGACATGGGGAGGAGATTTGAATCTCAGACTGAATCCACACCTTGACTGTTCAGAATGTGGGAAGCAAAAATCTACAATCAGTAATACATTTAGAGAACTAATGACAGAACTGGGAATAATAGATGTATGGAGAGAGCTGAACCCAACAGGGAGAAATTACACATATTTCTCTCCGCCTCACTCAGTACACTCAAGGCTCAATTATTTCTTCATGGAAAATAAGGATAGATACAGAGTGAAAACGTGTGATATAGGGGTGAGAGATGTATCAGATCATAACCCAGTGTACTTAACCTTGGAAGTGTCAAAAGAAACAAAAAGAGGCTCAATGCAAACTTATTACAAGGAAAAATGCAGGAGGAACTTACGAAAGAGATTAATATGTATGTAAAGGAGAATAATAATGTTGAGGTTTCCACCTCCACATTTGGGATGCATGCAAAGCAGTAATGAGAGGTGTAGTGAGATACCTCCATGTCCAATCCTCTCCCAGATGACCTTCTGGTGGACAGAACTGGTAATCCCATTAATT
>JARVGQ010000672.1:411034-421063 GCA_031762355.1 Hypsolebias martinsi | reverse complement strand
TAGATAGATAGATAGATAGATAGATAGATAGATAGATAGATAGATAGATATCAATCTATCAATTCTTCTCATATCAACAAACAGGTTGATATGAGAAGGTGCTATGTATAAGACGGAGCTTATTACAGCTCCTCAGACTGAAGAAGTCTTTTGGATCAAAGACTCAACGTTTCAAGTTTTTTTATTTTGATTTTTTTTTTAACCCGTCCAGAGGACCTGACTTAACGTTGTTAGCAGCATCTGCACATGTTCAGTGACTTGACTTGATTTTATTAGGAGCTGGATCAGTGTGGCACTCGGGGCTGAAGATGCTGCAATCTGCTCGTCTTTGTTGAAAAATGTAAAGAAAATCCAGAGGAGAGCACTTTGCATTTTGATTTATTTTCATTATATTCTCATATTGGCCCATTTTAAGCAGAGCAGATGATAACTATGAGCCAGACTGCAGAGTTTCTGGGGTCAGACGGTGGACGTTGGGGCTCACGGTGTGAAGAGTGTTTATTTTAAATAGGAACAAGCTGAGTTCTGCCCTGCCTCAACAGCATTAGACTCTGCTCTGGAGAACGTCATCTTTTCAGTGACGGCAAAGCCTACGTGTGCTTGCTCCAGAAGGAGGACAGCGGAGGGTGCTGCAGAGTTGGGGTCATGACTTATGCCATCATTTTTCATTGCGTTAAAAAAGTAGAGAGGGTACATACTGTAGTAAGGACAAAAAGGTTGCATGTTATTAGCATGATGAGCACTCGTCAGCCTCGCTCCTTCAGCATGTGTCTCTGGATGCCAGAAGCTGTTTTGTTTAATTTTATGTTTTGAGACTCGTGTGCTTCTGTGAGCGTTTCCCTGCGAGTACTTCGGCACACGTGTGTGGAAGAGGAAGTCGAAAAAGCAGATGGAGGTCCATGCTTCAGGCGGAGCTCAGAGTCACAACGAGGCGATGGGATGAACACAGAAGGTCGTGACGCAAAACAGGATAAGCAGAGCACACACTGTGGGGTACATACAGCACTGAAGATGAGCACTTTGATAAATGCTCTGTGCTGAAGGTAAGCACACCCACTAAGTCTAAATTAAAAAATGCTAACAAATGCAAGGGGTGGGGGTGAGGATTAAACCTTAGAAATGAACGCTATATCTTTTCTTTAGTTTTCTCCTGGATGATGTTTACGTTTGATAGGTTCTGGCTGGTTGATGTGAACATCTGCTGTGTTGTTCCATTCAGTTCCACTGCTCTGTCACTTTAGAAAGATGTGGAAGGAAGAGATGAAGTGACAATTCACGGATTGCTCAATAGGCCCCGTTTCTGACAGCATCCAGCTGCCGGTTGTGAGCACAGCTGCAGCTGCTCATCTCTGAGGGGTGGAGCACTTATAGCGCCTCCGTAAGAGAGTCAGACTGAAGGACTTGGTCTGAAAGTGAAACTCATCTTTATGCAGCTTTCTTCATATCAACGCATGTTTACCACTTCAGAAAAAAAAAAAACTGAAATAGAAGAATGTGCCATAGATCAGGACTAACGACATTTTTTAACTCTAACTGTTTGGGCTAAAGAAGTTAGTTTTTTTTTAAAGTGGTATTCTGTGGAGTAGTTAATGATCAGTATCCTACCTGCAATAGATATCATTCAAACAAGTTAGTGGACAGTCATAACAAGGCCAACGCAGGTTTTTGTTACCTCTGAAGAAAACTCCAATATAAAAATTTCTAACATTTATGCAACTGGTATTTTATAAACTATTACACAACAGTCACTTTTGCGTTAGTTTTTTTTTTTTTTTTTTAACTTCCGTAGTTACACCATAGTCAGCGTCAGTGTGCAGTTGATTATGAGTAAAGCCTGGTTTGTAGTCCACAATAAGCAATATTTTTTTTAAGTAAAACTTTGTGTTTAACTGATGTGGTTGCATGACAAAAAATGTTTTCTTTTCTCCGGCTGAGACCGTCTCGTGCTTTGCCCATGGAGAAAACTACCGTAATTTCTGTAATATTGAGCGCACCTGAATATAAGCCACGCCCATTACATTTAAAAAGAAAAAAGGTGATACATATATGGGCCACACTTATCTATAAGCTGTGGGTGTCCATGTTGTAACATGATATATTTACACGGAAAGGTTTTTAAAACTTTTGTACCATGCCCACAGGGAGTAGGGGGAGACAAGATTATTTGGTCCACTCTGACCTGTTCAGTAATGTCATTGGTCATATTTATTTATTTATTTATTTATTTATTTATTTATTTATTTATTTTACCTTTATTTATACAGAGATTCTCATGAGTCATGAGGACCCACCCTCCAAGAGAGACATGTATTGGGCAGCAATGTGAGCACCTGGGTGTGATGAGGATAAATGTTTTGGCGGCATGAAGCTTGTCCAAAAATAAATAAATCCATATCTAAAAAAGTTAAATCTGGTCCTCTGGACCAGATTTAACTTTTTTAGATTTTTCTATCTGGATTATTGAGCATGTATCAGGAAATAAATCCATAAATTAGCGGCAGCATTGTATAAGCCGCAAGGCTCAAAGCCGTTGAAAAAAGTAGTGGCTTATAGTCCAGAAATTACGGTAATTTCTCACAGGTGCATGCATCAAGCATTGTGTGATTGGTCAGAACTTTGTGGGCATTTGTTTATGAAAAGTGGCTGCAATCAGATGTAAGAACAGCATCTGCTGGACAGTTATTGACCGGCGTAAGAAACACACATCCTTTTTTCCAGCTGTGTTTCTGTTGTTGTGTGCTGCAGTGGGAAGGCCTACCAGGATTTATCTCCTTGCAGTTACTGTTTGAGTAGTCGTCCATGTGAATATGACCATCTCACAATCACGTCTGACGTCTTGTGAAGTATAACCAGGTTTAAGCATCAAGAACAGACCTATTAACCTAAATAAACTAAATATAGTTTATTTACACAGCACAAAGTCACAACAGAAGTTGTCTCAAGAACTGTACAAAAGCGTTCTCATCCATAAAAAGCCAATTAGTAAAAGTTATCTATTTGAGGAAGCCAGCAGATTGTGTTGAATGGTCACTTTGTCGCTGTCCCATTTAAGTGATGGTCTTGCAGTGTGACGATGGTTGTAGTTCATCCTGAAGTCTGAGCTTGTGGTCCAGTCTAAACTACCTGAGATCCGAACAAAATAATATACAAAAAATTACTTGTAGCCTCCTTTGTGGGTAATTTAATTTATTGCTTATTTGTGTGGAAATACATATTTAGTAACTGCCACCGCATTTATAACCTTAGCTTCTTTGTAATTCCTGCTTCCAAATGGCCTTTCAAAAATATTATGAGGGCCTACCAAGGATGAACACCCCACAGCATGATCCTGCCACCACTGTGCTTCAGGGTGGGGGGTGTTTTCTGTGGTCGTGGTCCAGTTTAGAGAAGAACTGTGCTTCTTTGCTCTTAGACTGCAAGTTTACTTGTGGTTCCTGGAGTTTCCAAAAGCAGGATGGGAGGAAGGTCTTTCAGTTATCAGGCTCCTCTCTTGTGGAACCAACTTCCAGTTTCTGTCTGTGAGGCTGACACATTGTCCAGTTTTAAAACTAGGCTTAAGACTTTCCTTCTTGATAAATCAATCCTATAGTTAGGGTTGGCTTGTGTTTCCTGAGCTATCCCTTAATTATACTGCTATAGGCTTAGACTGCTGGAGGACAAACTGACCACATTTCTTCGCTACCGTCTTTACTTACTCTGCTCAAATTGTTTTGTATCTGTATTTTTTTCTATCCTTGACGTGTTTTTGTCTTTCATACAATAGGAGGTACACCTGCACATTCATCTGGACCCGCCATTGTGTGTTCGTTTGCCTCTTCTTCCTGTTCCTCTCAAATCCGGCCCGTCAAAGCAAATGGCCACTTGTCCTGAGCCTGGTTCTGCTGGAGGTTTCTTCCTTTTAAAAGGGAGTTTTTCCTTTTCACTGTTGCCACTGTGCTTTCTCCGGATGGAAGACTGTGACAAAGTGAAGATTCAACGAGTCTGCTGCTTCCTTAGAGAACTTTACTACCAATAATTGGCTTTTCTATGTAGGCTATGTGAATGTTTCTGTAAAGTTCTGGGACAACTGTTGTGAATTGGCTCTGTATAAATAAACTGAATTGAATTGATAATTCTGAAAGGTTTGAAGGCCTCTTGTCAACTATTCTCTGAGGTGTTTTGACTTGTGTTCAATGTTTATGAATTGTTTAAACAAAGAACAGAGGACCCGACTCAACCTTGTTAGATTATCTACCTGGATTATTGAGCATACATCAGGACATTCAATGTTTACCATTTGTGACAAAGTTTTGTCTATTTATGACCTCTGATGTGAATTAGTTTTTCATGTTAGGCATTCAAAGGAGAGGTCATGTAGTGTCTATGTTAGAGTCCATCGTTAGTTAACACATCTATTATTTGGCCCTGCTTGAGACATTGTTTCACATGCTTTAAGGCTAAAGGCCTGTTAGCCGTTAGCTTCAAGATAACCGTGCTTTAGCTCCAAACAAATCCTGTTTTAGCTCGTAGCTAACCTTGCTATAGCTCCAAGCTAACCCTGTTTTAGCATGCATTATTGTGAATCTGTTCACTTGTGAGGTTTTCAAAGTTGGCAGTGAAAACACTCCCCAATTACTGGTAATCCGGATATTAATCTGTTATGGATTTAGCGTCTGTGTCTTGCAAAGTTCTCCAAGCATTTAAAAGACCAATTTATTAACCCATTAGCATGCCACAATCTAACGCTGCTTTACATCGTGAACCCGTTTACATCTTTATTTGGCCAAATCCCAGTAAAATATACTCATGATTATTCTGCAGGTTTGCTGTAAAACAGTGTGAGTTGCACTTTGATCCTGTGGGTGTTTAAAGTGCTCTATAAATAAAGCTGGTATGATATGGTTTTAAGTCTAAAGAAACTCACAAAAAGACCAACCAGACTGCATCTTCCTGTTAGCATATTGGAGGAGCTAACCAAATGTTTAACAAAGTATGGTTGTTCTAAACAAAACACTGCTAAATCTACGGAACCCCTTAGTGAATGGCTACAGGAATAAATATAAATGATTCATGATAAAAGTTATTAAGTTTCTCATAGTTTGTTAAACCTCAATAACCGGATCAATACTGTCCCCTGACAGAAAGAAACCTGCAGTGTCTCCTAAATATTAAACCTAAAAGTATTTGATTAATTTTTGGCTCTAATATGTTAAAATCAACAGCTAAATGTCAGCGGGTCAGAGGTGAAGACTGTCAGACTTCATAAAAAATAAATATCCAATGTGTCTTTCTGGTTTCTGTCAGGGATTACATTAATCTTTGGTTTTATAGCATTTATAATCAGTCAGAATTCTCAGCTGATGTACGGTAATAATTTTTGTGTTTAAATGTTTTGTTTTCTCTGAGTTGTTGATAATTCTGGTAATAATGTGTTAACATGCAGTAAAGTCATTATTCACATGTTGAACATGATAAGGCATGATGGGAGGAGTTCTGATGACATGTTCTTGAAAAAACGGTCACCTCTCCATTCCCTTTTAACAGTTCAAGTCTGGTTCATGCCCCGGTCACAGCACAGAATCTGCTCTCTCTCTCTGATTCTCTCCCGAGAATCACCAATGCAGCAGATTCTGGTTTACTTTCCCTCCTCAACCTCCTTGATCTCTGTGCAGCTTTTCATACCATTCCCTACAACACCTTTCTTCATATCTTCATAAACTATCATCCATTGGCACCATTTCCGTCGCTTGCTTTCACTCAAATCTCTCTGGCCGTAATCCGTTCATCCAACTCAAATCATTTAGATATCACTCCTCCCCGTCACTTCAGGTGTGCCCCAAGGCTATGTCCTGGGGCCCCTTCTTTTCATCACCTACCTTCTTCCACTTGGCAATGTTTTCCGTAAATATGATATCCATTTTCACTGTTTTGCTGATGACACCTTCGTTAGCTTCTCGTCCACCTCACCAAATTATTCACTTCCACCCTCCTCCCTCACTCCCTGCTTAGCTGCAATCAAATCCTGGTTTACATCAAACGTCCTTAAATTAAACATAGTTTATACTCATTGGCACTAAATCCACCCTTTCCAAAGTGAACAGTTTCTCTAACAAGGTTGAGTCAGGTCCTCTGGATGGATTCGTCTTTGGGTCAAAGATTTCTGTTCAAGCAGTTTCTCCCTGACAGCTGCTTGGTTCCTTTCTTTCAGGTCATGAGTCTGGCTGCCATTCTTGACAGCACGCTCTCATTTCACTCTCACATCGATAACAGTCGCCTGCATATTTCCACCTTCCAAATATCAATTGACTCCACCTTTCCTTATCTTCACTCTGCTTCCATCCTAGTTAACGTTATATCCCCAATTCATTATTGTAACTCTCTCCTCTTTGGTCTGCCTCACAAAACCCTCTGAAAGCTTCAATGGTCCAAAATTCAACTAGTTCGCACCATAAACCCCTCGTTTCACCACATCATTCCGTCCAACAGAGACTCCACTGGCTCCATGTTCAGAATTCAGTTTAAAAGCTGTACACATTCAAGGCCATCCACAACCTGATCTGCCCCATCCCCTGCACATCAGCACCCATTACCCCCCGTTCTTCTTCTTCTATCCACCTCACCATGTCCTCTGTCTGCCTTAGCACCATGACAAATAGAGCCTTTTCTCACTCTGCTCCCCAACTCTGGACCTCTCTTCCTCTAGATAGCCATGATATTGACTAAATTAGAACCCAATTGTTCAAGTTGGCATCCTTGCTCTAACTTCTTGGTCATTACTCCTAGTTTTTAATTTTAGTATGTTTTTTAATTTAAGTGTTGTATTTTATTGTTTTAAATTTTGTAAAGTGTCCTTGGGTGTCTTGAAAAGAACTAATAAATAAAATGCATTATTGTTATTACAGTAAAAGGTTAACTCCTGAGGCCTACAGTCCAGACCACTAAAGCTGGTCATCAACATCTGATCAGACAGGAAGTGCTACAGCCAACAGCATGTTAATGCACATGTAACATGTTGCGTTTTTACAGCCATCAACATGTTAATGTACATGTAAATGTAACATGGTTAACACCGTGTCCTGTCAGCTCTAAAAACATCTGCTTCAACCTCAGAGTGGATAAACTTCCCGCTGCACCAAGGCCAACCCAGGATGGACCAACATGTGGCATCCTCACATAAGCATGGCACAGCAGACCAGGATCAGGAAGTGGAACCGGTCCTTGTCGGAGAACAGGGTGTCCCAGATCCGGATGACGTCCGGCAGGAGGAATTCCTGGGACAGCAGCAGGGTCAGCCAGCGGAACGTAAAGTACTGAGGCTTGATGTTTTGCTCCTCCTGTTAAGACCAACAAAACCATTAAGGAAGGAGTCAAAACCTGTGGAGTGGTGGGTGACAGTGTTTCCACACAGATGTTCTGGTACCAATCTGAGGTGGAGCTGGGGGTCCTTGTCCTTCAACATGGCGTAGACGCTCTCCATCTTGTAGGTGATGCCACACTGAGAGTCGTCCAGACTCTTGATGAAGTTGTCCCGGTTCTCCGACATCAGGTTGGTGAAGCAGAAGAATGTGTCCGCCTCAGCGTGCTCTGAGAAGATAAATGTAACATGAAGCAGGCTAAAGTGTAAAATCAACTGGTTCCGGGTGGTAAATCAGACCTTTCCACTGGCTGTTGGGGTCAGTGGCGAACGTGTAATAGACGGGCCCGACAATCTCATTCATGCCTTGAACGTAGGCGATGCCCGGGTTCAGCTTGGCGTAGATGAAGAGGATTCGCTCCACCACCTCCCAGTGAGCCTCGCTACCGTTGGGTAGAACCTCATACTCATTGGAAGGGTACAGGTTCAGTGACTTCCCAGGTGAGCTCACCTGAGGGGAGGAGGAAGAGATGGGTTGGTTCTTACACAGAGCTTTTACAGAAACACCACGAGGCGATTATAACCTGAAACAAGAAGCCTAAACTGTCCGATTGTTTTCTGTTGAAGTGAAACAAAATCTGAGACAAAAACAAAATTTTAATTACAATTCAGGCCTAAAACAAACAAACAAAAAAAAAAAGTCAAATCAATTTTTAAATTGAACCAAGGAAAATAAATTAGAAACATCCAACTTGAATGATATCTGGATTAAATTCACGTAAAACAAATAAAAATCTACAAAGATGTCTCAGTTGAAGCTAAAGATAGTTTAAAATAATGCAGCTAAATACGAATTTAAAAATCAAACAATTTCTGTGTTCAGTTGTAATTAATCTGAATTTAAAGCAGAAAAAAGAGAATCAAGACTTGAATGTAAACTGCTTTAATTTAAAAACATTTAATACAATTTAAAAAAAAAATTTAGTTTTTAATCAAGAAAGAATAAAAAAAGTGTTTAAATGTTTTTATTTTCTTTCAGCTGCTCCCTTCTTCAGGAGTCTCCACAGTGAGCTAATTTGCACAAAGACGTGGCAACTGTTTTTACTCCGGATATCCTTCCTCACTCAACCACAGAACACTGAGCTACCACAGCCCTCTGTGTGGAGCAGAGAGCTGCTATCTAGGGTGCCAGAGGGAGCAGATGGGGGGTTAAGGGCCTTGCTCAGGGGCCCACGGTGGGGCAAATGAGGATGGAGGTAGGTGTGGGTGCTTCACCTAACCCACCCACATGTTGATGTTGTTGGTCCGGGGAGTCGAACTGGCAACTTTCCAATCACAGACCCACTTTATCTAACCTCTGCGCCACCACTCCCCCATTTAAATGTAAAACAAAAACAAAACAAAAATCAACATGCTTTACTGTTGGAGTTAAAATAAACTATAAATCAAGTCTAACATTATCTGAGCTCCACAAGTCGACTTCATCCAGAAAACCCAATTCTGACTTGAGATTTTGACTCGGACTCTGTCACTGGACTCAGTTCCTGACTCAGACTCATATGCCACTTTTGCACCGCTCCTACTCAGCCCCAACTCTGCTCAGCCCTGCTCAGATCAGTCTGATGTGCACTGCACTTCAGGACGGGTTCTGGAGGCGAGTCTGGCCTCACGTGCTTCAACGGGTCGGCAGCTCGTATGATCCTTCGCAGGGACTCCACTCGCTCGAATTTTGTCGTCGGTCACCAATTACAAAAAAAAAAAAAAAAAAAAAAAAAAAAAAAAAAAAAAAACGCCTGGACTTGAGCATTAAACACAGTGTCATCATTATTGTTTTTAAAATCTTACAAATAGATCCAGCCGCTGCTCCGCATTCTGAGAAATTGCAAATGGCAGATCGGTGAAAAGTTTTTGAGATTCAGTGATGACTCCTCCTGACCAATCAGTGTCCTGCATTCATGTTTCGGTCCCGACTCAGCTCGCAAGGTCTCACGAGACAAACAAGGTCCCGAATAGGGCTGGGCGATATCTCAATATTTTTAAAATATCAAGATAATTTTTTTTGCGATATAAGTTGAGACTATCTCGATATAAACTACTGTATATAGTTTTATACCTGGAAATCCTGCCGTCTGTTTCTCTCAGGCAGCCCCCCTCCTTCTACACAAACACTGCGGTGCTCCCCCTCCCTTCCTGCTTCTGCAGTGTGGGTGGGCCGTAGAAGAAACGAGACGTTAAAAAACACAACAGCTGTCTGAGCGTGTGTGAAACTACAGACGACAGACCCGTCTTCTTATATGAAATAGTTCAGAGCTCATGTAGCCGTGCTGTGTGCCTTTTAAAGGAACAGAGAGGAAGCGCGACATTAATAAATCAGCAGTTTATCATATCGCTAAAGATACGGTCCTTATAGCGGCTAACAAGATGGCTAACGCTTTAGCCGTCTTCTTCCACAGCTGAGACTGACCATGTCTTTTGCGATATGATAAACTGCTGATTTATTAATGTCTCCACCTTTCTCTGCTCCTCTCATAAAGCTCAGCAAGGCTAAATAAGCTCGGACCCGTGGTTTGTTTTAAGAAAGCAGACTAAAAACACTCTGTGCTGCCGCTTCACGGTTCTGAGGCTCACTTTACTGCAGTTCACAAACACGCTGACTAACGTGAAGGCACCTTTCTATCTTATCAAGACACTCAAAG
>JARVGQ010000672.1:240557-257323 GCA_031762355.1 Hypsolebias martinsi | reverse complement strand
TCTTCTTCCTGCTCCCTCTTCACTCGTGTAAATATGTGTTGTCAGAGAATGTGTTTGTAAATTGATTTCTTTTTTTTTAATTCGAGTTAATAAATTGATTGATTGATTGATTGATAAAAAAAAAAGACAAACATAAATTTGTATACCAATGCCTATTTTATGACCGTCTATTGTTGTCGTTGTTATCCATTGGTGCCATCACTCTTTGTTAAAAAATAAGGTCTCTCTTGTAAACGAGTCCCCGAGGCTCAATGGGATTAAACTGTCTAAATAAAGGTTGAATGAAAACAATGCAAATGGGACAAAAGAAACAAGTTTTAGAGTTTGTTGTAGATGGTTCCAATCGTTACCAGCAAAAAAATTAAATGATGAATGAATAAATGAGGTGCATTATTTGGGGATAGATAAGATAACGTAGCTGGTGGAGGAGTTTTCACCAGTTAGGGCTTCATGGATCAGCAGAAACCAGTTTGGTTGCCAATGGGAGTGAAGATAGGGCCAGTTCACCAGGGAATACAAAGCCCAGTGATGAGTGCTGACAGGAGCTCCAGTGGCAAATCTAATGGCCACATGGTAAAGTGTGTCCAGTTTGTGGAGGAGAGCGTTGGAAATGTTTCTGTAGATGACATCACCATAGGTGAACATTGTAAGAATTGTTATTTTTTACCAGATAATGTTAAGCAGACTGAGTTTGTGAGGATTTGTTTTGGTGGAGGAACCCTATTCTGGATTTGACTTTGGAGAGCAGAGTGTTGATGTGAGTTTTGTATGAGAGTGAATAACCAAGCCAAATCCCTAATTATTTCTAGCTGCTAGCAACCTGGATTTCAGATCCAAGGAGAGGATTGTCTGAGGACAGACAGTTTGAGGGAGGTTTCTCTTAAAGATCATGAATTGCTGTTTTTGAGTGTTCAGTTTTTAATGAAGAATATAAAAAATGGGATCAATGTTATGGAGGCAATTTTTTAGTGTACTGTATTTTTTTTTATCAGCCGTGTTACATGCACTGTTCAGAAAAAAAAACTAAAAACTGTATTTGTGCATGTTACCAGTACATATTTAATTAAAAGTGAAAAAATAATCTGTGTAAATATCTCATGTTACAACGTGAACGCCTGCAGCTTAATGACAACTGCGGCCTATTTATGTAAAATTTTAATTTTCTTTTTAAATTTAGTGGGTACGGCTTATATTCAGGTGCACTCAATAGTGTAGAAATTACAGCGTATGTATGCTTAAAAGAGTTGGACCAAGTATGGCGCCTTGGGGTGCACCGTTATCCATGGGTAGCAGGTCTGATAGGTGACCCTCCACCCTCACTGATTGTGTTCACCCAGAACAGTAGCTTTTGAACCAAGCTATGCAACTCTTTGACAGACTAATGTCTCTTAGTCTTCCCAGCAATATGGAGTAGTCCACAGAGTCAAAAGCCTTACATAGGTTGCCAAAGACAGTACTCTTTCTTATCAATCATACAGACAATGTCATTCACAACCTTAAGTGTGGCAGTGATACAACTGTGCCCTGATCTAAAGTCTGACTGTAGAGGGTTGAAAACATTGTCCATTTTCAAATGGTCAATAAGCTGTTTGTTCATTAGGTTTTCAAGGATTTTTGAGACACATGGTAGAATGGACATGGGTCTGTAGCAGCTTAAGTCAGCATTGTCACCTCCTTTGAACACTGGGGTGACTGCAGCAGATTTCCATTTCTGGGGGTGCACTCCAAGTTTGCAGCAATAAATTTAACAAGTCACAGATGAGAGTTGCAATGATGTAAGCACCAGTTTTCAAAAATAAATTGTCAACCCCACCCAATCCAGCTGATTTGTTGCTTTCCAGATTGAGTGGCTCAAAAAGTACCTCAGACTAATGTACAAGACAAAAGGTAAAAGAAGGGGAGTGTCTTGAGGCAGGTGGGCTTGATTTAGAGTTTGTGGTGATAATAGGATTTGGTAAATAGAGTGTTATCATTTGCACAACCAGTTTTAGCAAAATACTTGTTGAAGTAATGCACCATTTCTTCTTTGTCTGTGACAACGATGTCATCGGCTTTGATTATCAATGGTAAATGTGAGGGTACGTTTTTGTTTCCATCCTCCTGCTAGCTGGAATATATTGATGTGAACATGTGTCTGCAGATCAAAATATACATTTAATAAAACTAGCATTCCTTGAAATAATGCAATTTACTTGCTGCCTTGCTAAAGCAGAGATGTCATATACTGTGTATGGCTCTTTGAATGGAGTATGATCTCGAAGATGCATTTGTTTTAAAGAGCTGCTCAATTTTAAACATAGTGACATAAGTGCCATGTTTCTTGCTAAGCTCGCATTCCTCTTCCCTTTCCTGAGCTGTTGCCCCTTTGTCTATTATCCTTTGCCTTGGTGAAAAGTGAAGGAGAAGCAAGTGTGAGCATTTGAGAAGACAAACCCAAAGACATTACGAGGGAAAATAATAAAACAAAGAAGCTGTCAAGTGTCTGCTACTCAATTCCTATCGTTCATTCCAAAGAGCCATTCAAAAGTTTCAAATCATTCCTGTACGACACATACCTGGGCCAACGATCATCACTAGAGGAGAGAAGAGAAACCAATAGCCTTTTTGGCCAAACCTTGTAAATTACATTAAATGTGAACTTATGTTTCTTATGTTTCTTATATTTCGTGTTTCTCACAGGTATAAAGTGCTAACATTTGATTTGTTTAGCTGCTAATTGTTTCCTGTCGCTTAAAAAAGTCAAACTTTGCTTGTGGTTCCAATTTTTTTTGGCTCCTTGTAGGGCTGGGCGATATGGACCAAAATTAATATCTCAATATTTTTAAGACAAATTTGCGATAAACGATAATTTATCTAATTTTTTTTCTTTCCATAAAGTAATAAAAATATATTTCAGAATCAAAGCTTTGTCCCAGTTGTCACAAATGCACATTTATTAACAAACAGTTGTAACTCTTCAAAATGAATGTTTAAAAAAAAAACTATATACATATATTAAATAATTATTTTCAGCTGTGCCACCTTCACAACGTTAGTAAGCGTTTGTGAAGCAATTTGACCTCTCTAAGTGGCTTCAAAACACCTGATAAGTTCATGGCAAAAAACACTCCTGTTTTTAGTATTTACAGCTTTTGACGCTGTTTTTGTTTCTTTTTTAAATATAATTTTCTTTCATTTATTTTTTCAATTTGTATGCTTTCTTTTATGATGGTCCACTGTTGTCATCATTCTTTGTTCTAAACAGGTCTCTCTTGTAAATGAGTCCTTGTGGCTCAATGAGACTAACCTGTATATAAAAGGTTGAATGAATGTGACAGTGTTATATCTCATGACATTTTAGTCTCTCAGGGTATATGTTGAGAATGACTGTCACTTACTACCACATCAAACCGCAGCTCAGTATCTGCAAATGTGACTGAAGTACAGACATTTTTGTGTTTTCTAACATCACTTGTCTGTGGTGACCATCTTTAAGTCAGTTGACTCCAGAAGTTAAGGATTTATAGATGAGAATTCAGTGATTACAATTGAAAGTGTTATTAAAATACATTCAGGAGAACATCAGACATTTTGCTAGCTTACAGCTACCAACATACTGATCTTCACTTAACATCTGTAAAATTGAAAGTTATAGTCATTTTTATGTTGCTAATTTCAGGTAGTTGTGGCAAAAATCTTGATGTGTGTTGACTCCATAAGTTAGTCAATTGTTAGTGTACATCCAATAATTACTTTTTGAAAGATTCAGTAAAATCTGTTCTCTGGTTTATGAGTTATTTTTTAAAAGACAAATGAATATGCACATTAAGTAGCAATTACATGATTGCCTGCCCGTTGTAGGTGATAGTAAAATATATTCTTTAATTTAGTTAAATCTGTCTGACTTGTTCACTGTTTATTCTCCACGTATGCGCACAACTCTGTAAACAAACCTAATGATTGTGAAACCAGCCTTACTGTTGTCAAGGTTTATTCACTCCTGTCAACACAGAAATGTTCATTTTTCAAGATAATTTAAAAAAAAACCTGTTAAACATTTCTCATTTAGATGAAATCAACAATTCAGTGAAGTCACATTCAAAACACATTTCACTTAATTAACTTTACTGAAAGAGTTCAGAGATAAATAAAAATTCTGAAGTTGAAACAATGTGTCTGAAGTACAGAAAGCTTGAACACATTAGTGTAGCTGTCACAGAAAGCAGTGAGGGATTAGTTTGGTAAGCATGTTGAAGAGCAAGAAGCAACAGAATAACTCCACCTTGCAGCCTGAGATGCACAAAAACAAGTTGTCACAGCGCCAGTCCAACACATTTGGTCACATGTCCTGTTTAATGACCCAAAAAGAAGCTGCTGTCTTGTCTCTTCTTGTCAGGATTCACAGTTTTGACCACGAGCCTTCAGCGTCACCTGAGGCACTAATTAACAACTTCTCACTCTGAATCTGCACAAGCAGAACACATTCACATCTTCTAACACAGCACACCATCCCTGTCCGGTTCTGCTTGTAAGATGACCACAGGCAGCTTTTCGTGGCTTCTTTAAGGGAGGTGATGAGCTTAAACTGGCATTTGGTGAGGCCCCCTGTTGACCATTTTCAGCAGTCCCATTGCTTTTTGTCCTAGATGACCTCTTCATCTTCATACTGAGATTTTCATTAGGAAAATTACTGTGGTCAGCTCCCAGATGGTAAGGCAGGATTGCTGGCAGCACTCTGATTATAGACTGAGCCTCCTGAAGGCCCGAGTCCTTCTGGATGAGCTGGATGTTTACCTACAGCAGCAGTCCAGAATCATTAAATTATGTTTTGTTGTTTAAAAATGTCAAACCCCACTTCACCAAGTTCTTAAAACATTTATTTCCAACTCTATTCTGTCATCACTTGTGAACAAGTGTTCAAGATATTTGAACTTTTAAACATGACATAAACATAAAGATATCTTTTGACTCTTCAGAATGGTGGAAGATGGGAATGTTCTGTTTTTGGGTGTCACTTGACCCTCCCCGCTCCTCGCACAGTGATTGCTGGACATGGGCACTGGCGACCCCCGTGACCCAAAATGGAAGAAGCGGGTAAAAGATAATAGATGGGTGAATGGATGGATGGATGAATGAATGGCTTGACCCTCCATAATTTCTGCCTGGGTAAGCAAAACTGACAATACTTTTCAAGAAGCTGTCTCAGCGGAGTTGATGAGGGAGAGGGCAGGCCCTAGAGGAGAGGGCAGGCCCTAGAGGAGAGGGCAGGCCCTAGAGGAGAGGGCAGGCTCCAGAGACCAGCTTAGCACCAGCAAACTGTTGTTTTCCACTGCGCAGTATGCTGTTGGTGGAGAATCAGTTTTGTTTGGTGCCTCCTCAGATTGATGAAGTCCGTTAGATGACAGATGAAATGTCACAGCAAAGAAAAAAAAAAGTTTTTCATGGTGGTTAAACTGGTAGAGCTGCTGCCTCTCAGCGCGCAGGTCACTGGTTCAAATCCCGGTCCGGGGGCCTTTCTGGGTGGAGTTTGCATGCTCTCTCCATGCATGCGTGCATTTTCTCGGGTACTCCAGTTTCCTCCCACAGACCAAAAACATGCATGTTAGACTGATTGGTAACTCTAAATTGTCCCCAGGTGCGAGTGAGAGAGCGAATGGTTGTTTGTCTCTATGTTCATTCAACCTTTATTTATACAGGTTAGTCCCACTGAGCCTCGGGGACTCATTTACAAGAGAGACCTGAAACATGTGGCCTTGTGATGGACTGGAGACCTGTCCAGGTTGTCCCTCGCCTCTTGCACAGTGATTGCTGGACATGGACACCGGTGACCCCCACAACCCAAAATGGAAGAAGCAGGTAAAGATAATGGATGGATGGAAGTGATAGCACAACCACTTTGATGTAGGGTTGTGTAAAAGTTATGAACAAATAATAGAATGTATCTCCTATTACAGATAGAGATAATAGATATTGTAGATAGATATTGTAGATGGATACTGTAGATTATATTGTAGATAGATATCGTAGACAGATAGTGCAGATAGTTAGTGTAGATAGATAGGGTAGATAGATATTGTAGATAGAAATTGTAGATAGATAGTGTGGACAATTGTAGATAGTGTGGATAGATATTTTAGATAGATATTGTAGATAGATAGTGTGGAGAGCTATTTTAGATAGATATTGTAGATAGATAGTGTGGATAGATATTTTAAATAGATATTGTAAATACTGTATATACTGTAGATAGATATTTTCGATAGATATTGTAGATATTTTCAACAGATATTGTAGATAGATATTGAATCGTCACCGTATTGTGGTGGAGGAGTTTGTGCGCCTGAATGATTCTAGGGGCTATGCTGTCTGGGGCAATTATAATTGCCCCTGGTAGGATCTCCCAAGGCAGATTGGGCCTAGGTGACAGGCTACACAAAGAGCAATTCAGAAGATTTTCATGGACAAAACAAAACATTGAACTCAGTGTCCCGTGCCCAGACGTGGGTTAACGGGGCCCCACCCTGGAGCCAGGCCTGGGGGAGGGGCTTGTCAGTAAGTGCCTGGTGACCGGGTCTCTACCCATGGGGCCTGGTTGGGCTCAGCCCAAAGGAGCAGCAAGGGTTTGCCTTCCTGTGGACCCACATCCTGCAGGAAGGGCCATAAAAGTGGGGCGTGTGATGCCATGGACAGTGGTCAAAGGCGGGGACCATGGCGCTCTGATCCTTACCAAAGCTGGATCTTGGGACATGGAATGTAACCTCTCTGGCAGGGAAGGAGCCTGAGCTTGTGCGCAAGGTTGAGAGGTACTGACTAGATATACAGAAGTTGGGCTCACCTCGACACACAGCATGGACTCTGGAACTGATCTCCTTGAGAGGGGGTGGACCTTATTCCACTTTCGAGTTGCCCATGGTGAGAGGCGGTGAGCTAGTGTGGGTCTACTTGTAGCCCCCCGACTTGGTGCCTGTATGTTAGAGTGTTCTCCGGTAGATGAGAGGGTGGCTTCCCTTTGCCTTTGGGTGGGGGGACGGGCTCTGACGATTGTTTGTGCATATGTGCCGAACCGCAGTTCAGAGTATCCGGCCTTCTTGGAGTCTTTGGCAGGGGCGCTGGAAGGTGCGCCAGCTGAGGACTCCAGTGTGACCTGGAGGGGTGTGATTGGCAGGAACGGCCTCTCTGATCTGAACTCGAGCTGTGTTCTGTTGTTGGACTTATGTGCTAGTCCTAGTTTGTCCATCACAAACACAATGTTCAAACATAAGGGTGTCCATAAGTGCACTTGGCACCAGGACACCCTAGGTCATAGATCGATGAGTGACTCCATAGTCGTGTCATCTGATTTGCGGCCATTTGTTTTGGACACTTGGGTGAAGAGAGGCCATCAACTGATCACCATCTGGTAGTGAGTTGGATCAGATGGCGGGGAAGATGCCAGACAGACCCGGTAGCCATACACATGTAGTGAAAGTTTGCTGGGAATGCATGGCAGAAGAACTCGTCAGAGAGATATTCAACTCACACCTCGGGGAGAGCTTTAACCGCGTCCCAGCTGAGGTGGGGGACATGGAGTCTGAGTGGGCCATGTTCTACGCCTCACTTGTTGAGGTAGCTGCCTTGAGCTGTGGCCACAAGGTTGTCGGTGTTTCTCGCAGTAGCCATCCACGAACTCTGTGGTGGACACCCCAGGATAGGGAGGCTGTCAAGCTGAAGAAGGAGTCCTATCGAGCCTTGTTGGCCAGTGGGACTCTGGAGAAAGCTGAGGAGTACCGGAGGGCCAAGCAGTTTGCAGTCTTGGCTGTTGCTGACGAAAAAGCTTGGATGTGGGAGGAGTTCAGTGAGACCTTGGATGGAGACTCTCGGTCAGCTCCGAGGAGATTCTGGCAAAGCATCAGGTGGCAGAGGAGGGGAAAGCAGTACTTTACTAACACTGTGTTCAGTGAACGTGGGGTGCTGTTGACCTCAACCAGTGATGCCGTTGGGAGGTGAAAGGAATACTTTTCGGACATTCTCATCCCACCAGCACATCTTCCATGGACAAAGCTGAGTCAAGGGACTTTGGGGTTGATCCATCCATAACTGTGGCTGAGGTTGCCGAGGTAGTTAAAAAGCTCCGAGGTGGCAGGGCTCCAGGAGTAGATGAGATACACCCTGACGTTCAAAGAAGGGGATGGGAGGGTGTGCTCCACTTATAGGGGCATCATTCTCCTTAGCCTCCCTGGTAAGGTCTATTCGGGGGTACTGGAGAAGCGAGTCCGATCGTTGGGCGAACCTCAGATCCAGGAGGTGCAATGTGGGTTCCGTCCTGGCCATGGAACACTGGATCAGCTCTTTAACCTCACTAGGGTCCTTGAGGGGTCATGGGAGTTTGCCTATCCAGTCTACATGTGTTTTGTGGACTTGGAGAAGGCATCCAATCATGTTCCTTGGGGTACACTGTGGGGGGTGCTCCGTGAGTATGGGATTGGAGGCCGGTTGTTACGGGCTGTTCAGTCCCTATACAAGCGGTGCAAGAGTTTGGTTCGCATTGCCAGAAGTAAGTTGGACCCCTTAAAGGTGGGAGTTAGACTCTGCCAGGGCTGCCCGTTGTCACCAATTCTGTTCATAAATGTTATGGACAGAATTTATTGGTGCAGCCAGCTGGTGGAGGGTTTCTGGTTTGGTGGCTTCAGGATTCCATCTCTGCTCTTTGCAGATGATGTGGTCCTGTTGGCGTCATTGCGCTGTGATCTTCAGCTCTCATTGGAGCGGTTTGCAGTCGAGTGTGAAGCGGCTGGGATGAGAATTAGCACCTCCAAATCTGAGGCCATGATCCTCAACCGGAAAAGGGTGGATTGCGCTCTTCAGGTTGAAGGTGAGGTTCTGCCTCAAGTGGAGAGGTTCAAGTATCTCGGGGTTTTGTTCACAAGTGAGGGAAGAATGGAGCGTGAGCTGTCCAATGTCCAATGTCCAATGAATTTGTTTCCACCACATGGACACCTACCCCTTCATTCAGAAGAGAACGAGGAGAGTTGTGTGCCGAAGTGAAGCTGCACATCTAGGTAGACATATTTGTTTTTAGCCTATGGAGGAGTTGTATAATTTGATGTGAGGCGCATTGGACAACTGGATAGCTTTGGACAACTGGACAACTTTGGACAACTGGACAGACGGATTGGTGCGGCATCTGCCATATTGCGGACTCTGCACCGGTTCATTGTAATGAAGAGAGAGCTGAGCTGTAAGGCAAAGCTCTCTGTTTACTGATCGGTCTACGTTCCTACACTCACCTATGGTCATGAGCTCTGTTTAGTGACCGAAAGAATGAGACTGCGGATACAGGTGGTTGAAATGAGTTTTCTCTGCTGGGTAGCTGGACTCTCCTTAGAGATAGGGTGAGAGGTTCAGTTATCCGGGAGAGAATCAGAGTAGAACCGCTACTCCTCCACGTTGAGAGGAGCCAGTTGAGGTGGTTCGGGCATCTGGTAAGGACGCCCCCTGGGCACCTCCCTAGGGAGGTGCTTCGGGCTTGTCCAACTGGGAGGAGACTCTGGGGAAGACCCAGGACAGGCTGGAGAGACTATGTCTCTCGGTTGGTCTGAGAACGTCTTGGAAGCCTCCCAGAAGTGCTGGAAGAGGTGGCTGTGGAAAGAGATGTCTGGGCCTCCCTGCTCAAGCTGCTGCCCCTGCGACCTGACTTCGGAATAAGCAGAAGATAATGGCTGGATGGATGGATACTGTAGATCAATATTGTAGATCGATATTGTAGACATATATTGTAGATAGCTCTTTGAATGAGTTCAGTTTAGAGTTGGATTTCAACAGGGCTGATGAGCTAACAGCTTGTCGTCTGAGCAGGGCCAAATAAAGTATGTATTTATACTCAAACATACCATAGTGGTTCATGCAAAAGTTATTTTACAAACTTTTATATCACCCTAGTTTATTTATTTATTTATTTATTTATTTATTAATGTTTATTTTAGCAGAAACAAAATGATATTCCTGCTGGAAGTGCCCCAAGCTGCATTGGAGGGGCTTCAGCTTTTTGTGTTAGTACGGTAAATAACCACAGAATTCTATGTAAATAAAAATGCATTGCGAAACTGGCAGTGGTGTTAAAAGTTATAAAACACCAGTCACATGAGCTACTATGAAATTTAGTAAATTCAAATTGTTTTAAGATAGCAGAAAGGTGTTTTAGTCTCAGGTGTGTTCAGACTAGTGTTAGGTGTCAGTCTGCCAGAACTGAGCTTGGTTTCTCCTCACTGAATTTGTTCAAATGGCTATCTACAGCAGGTAAGATATTAACTGTTTACAATGTGTACATATAATCCTGATGAAAATGGCTGAAATATAAGTCTATAAAATATAATATTTGTATGCTTTAGGGCTATTTAACTGATAAGCTGCATAAATATGTGCACTTATAAAAGTATCTTGTTTAGATTGACTAGGTTTACAAAGTGTTTTACAGTTTCCCATGCAAGGTGTTGCCTGAGTGCCTTGGAATTGTTCTCTTCTACAAAAGAATACGAAAAGCAGTCTGTTGGGATTTTATTTATTTAATTTTTTTATTCTGTTAGAAATTGAGATTTATTTTAGAAAATGGAACAAATAAAAGTTTGGAAACTAATGTTTCCTTATACAGTACTTTATTTCCACTTTTCCAGAACTTGAAAATACTAAAATAGAATCCATGTTGTTCCAGACCTCATAGGAGCACTGCAGGGGTGTCCCTGGCTCTGCCTGAGTGCAAGTGTGGAGTACGTACCTGGCTCGCATCGGCAGCCATACTGAGTGACCAGATTTGGATCGTAATTTGAGTTGATTGCGTTGTGGTTGGCCAGCTTTAACATCTTTTTGAACGCGTCGTAGATAAAGATGAAGCTGATGAGTGCAGAGAAGCCTTCCTCAGTGAAACGTGTGAAATACTGCACGAGGAAACTGGCATCTGTGGCGACCAGCACCAGACAGAGAAAACCTGACCACAGGCCAATCCACAGCCGAAACTCCAGGTAGTCAAAGCCGTTATCTCTGAGGGAGGACACATTGTGCACAAAATATAAATATTATTAATACTGCTTTCTGCCAAACAGTGAAAGGTGAGCATGTATGTTCTTCCCTTTGACTGCATGTGTGTTTGTCTGTTAGCAAAATATCTTATGAACCACTCAACAAATTTTAATGAAAATTGCAAAAATATAATCACTGGATGTACATTTACATGGCTACACAGCCAACTGACCTTAAAAAAAAAAACTAAACAGCTATATCTTACATAACTGTACAGATACTGACCTAAACTTTGGTGTGGTGGTAGTTGGGACTGATTCTCAAAGTATATTTTGAGTGCTAACAGTTTGCTATTTAACTATGACAACATGGTCTGTTAGCAAAATATCTCATGACCCACTGGACAGATTAATTCTTGACTTTGAGGCAAACATTGAATTTACAACTGAATAACTTTTGGAGTCAATTCAATCCAAGCTACACAAAGAACACAAAGTTACTGTATTTTCCAGTGTATAAGTCACAGTTGTTGCATAGATTTTCAGTCCTGGGACTTTTATACGGACCCCTGCCTCCATATTCACAACAATGAATGACAATGAATGACGCTTTAAATTTGTAAGAACTCCAACAGCTAGTCCTCCCATGAGCGCACGCTTCACTCAGCTGGAGCAGGTGGAGGAACGCTGGAGAGCTAGTGGCTCTGGCTGCGATGGAGGGAGGATGGATGGTGCTGCCCAGGCGAAATGAAGGTGTTTTGAGTTTTGACCATTAAATTGCATTTATTAAGGAAATGTTAAACTGAGACACAACTTTGCTATAATTCAGAGCAAACAATTAATGTTTTTAAGTGTTAATCTTGTTAAATTTCTAAGAACTGCAACAGCAAATCCTCCCATGTACACTTGTTTCACTCAGCTGGAGCAGGTGGAGGAACGCTGGAGAGCTGGCAGCTCCGGCTGCGATGGATGGATGGATGGTGCCGCGCCGCCCAGGCCTGTTTAATATTAAAGGTGTTGGAGGTGCTGACATGAAACAAGACTGCACGAGTCTCTTGTTGTTGTGCAGGACATTAAGCAGCTGTTAGCAGCAGCAGCTAATCTGTTGACCCAAAGCTTGAGAACATTGGGAGGTGAAACATCTCAACGTGCTTCACCCACCATGTGAAAATAACTGAAGCGTGAATTATTAATACCGTAATGGAACAAAATGAGCATGGTGTGGTAACAGAAGAGCAGTGAGCACATGTGTCCAATAAAATAATTTTACACCATAAATATGATTAATCAGAGCATCCACTGGAGGACTGCACATATCAGAGTTTGAAACTATGCTGAGTTATCTGCTGGTGAAGATGTATCCAGGTCAGAACAAAAGTCCACTGGTTTCTGTTATTTAACTTTTTTAAATCATAATCCTCATCATCATCAACTTTATAAATAAAGTCTTTAACACCAGCCACAGCTGAAACAAAGTGCTGAACATCAGTAATAAATAAAAGAGAGCATAAAGATAAAGTGATAAAGCCAAGCACACAATGAATTAAAAACTCAGTTTAAAACACAATAAAATGATGAGTTAAAAAAATAAAATTAATACCAATAAAAATGAAGTAAAATCAAGTCTCAGTTGGTTGAAGGCCACTGAGCTGAGAAGAGTTTTCGGACGGGTTTTAAACGTAGACAGTGAGGGGCCTGTCGAATGTGCAAAGGCAGAGCGTCCCATGACTTAGGGCACCAACAGAGAATCTTATAAAATGAAGTCAGGAAAGTTCTCATGAAAAATGACAAGATCTCACACAGTTTGTGCTCTGAATATGTGGTATAGATGACTCAACTACCACAACATCCAAATGTAGCTGTGTTACTGTGAATTTGATTTTAACCATTTTTGTTATGTTGATTTGCTGTGACAGCCATTTTGAATTTGCTTGACTCTGAAGTTAATCAGCTGTAGATGCACACCCTGATTATTTTAAAAGAGTATAATGTATCTGCTTCTTCAGATATTTTGCTAACAGATGGACAAGGTTGACTCCAACAGTTATTGTCAAGGCTCAAACTACAACGTCCCCCAGTCAGTTAGCACTCAGAGACTGTTGGAGATGAATCTCAGCTACTACCACCCCGAATTTTAGCTTGATGTTTGTAAAGTTCACTAAGTTGTATTCATTTTTGTATTTGTTGTGTTCAATTAGCGGTGATGGCCATTTTGAAAGGGGCTGACTCCAAAAGTAAATCTGATGTAGATCGTACATCTAATGATTACGTTCTACGTTTCATTAAAATCTGTCCAAAGGCTCATGACAATGTGCCAAAAGACAGACGGACACATTATCACTGGGCTTTTGGTGGAGGACGAGAACTGTGAGGACCAGTCTGTCACTATTCTGTGGGTAAACTGGAACAGTGTTTTCTCCTGCAGTTGGTCCTGCATGAGGACACATGCTGCGGATTTCTGAACAACCTGTTACTGCTGAGAGATTTATAATAAACATAACCAGCAATCATTTTCAGATCAACAGCTTTGACACAAAGCTGCTAAATCACTTGAAATATGCGACATCTAGTTTATCTTTCATGTTTTCATGAAAAGTAAAATGACAGAGTGCAAAACCACACTAAGAAAATCTAAAATGTTTCATTCTGCTCAGGCTTACATTAATTCATTCATCTTCTTGTGACTTGAGCACGTCGGCAGCTACTCACCTGCTGAAATTGAAGAGGAGTCTTTCAAAGACCAGGACTGGACCTGTGCTGCTGAGAATGGTCAGAGGCTGCCCCGCCATGAGACAGAACACTGCTCCTGTAAGGGCTGTGCCCAGGAAACTTTCTAACACGCCCTGCAACACACACACACACACACACACACACACACACACACACACACGCACACAGTTTAGTGCAGGTTTCAAACATCCAGGAACTGTGAAGAGTCTGCACAGCAGAAGCTGAAGGTGTTTCACTTTTCATCAGAACGGCCTCTTCAACCACACAGCGGCTCATGAAGTAATAAAAAGAAATAAAAACACCTTAGAAATAAAACCATTCCTTAAATGAATCCATAGCTCAAGCCACATTTCATGCCAGCGTTTCTAAGATTATCTGACAATGAAGGGATGGAGATGTTTCAGTTCAATTTTGAAAACGCTGGGGTTTCAGAAGATGCAGTGAAGTCTTGTTCAATGAAACCGTTGGGACAATGAGCTTGTGTTTGTGGTGACTCAGCTACAACCACACCTAACGTTAGCTCATTATCTGTAGAAGTCACTGAGTTTTAGTTAGTTTGATCAGCTGTGGCAACCATCTCGTATCAGTTTGAATACAAAAATAAATCTGTCACACACAAACTGTTGGATGTGTGTGCAGATAATCAGTCCAGTGGTTCACAAAGGATTTAGCTGACAGACAAACACACACATATATAGGAGGCGGGCATTAATCATTTGCTGACTAAGCAACAGAGCGTTTGTGTTCTGAAGCAATCACTGAGAAAGGTTAATTGAGGACAGGGATTTCCCTCTGTGCTCAGAAAGAGAAGGAGGGGGGAAACAGGACAGAGGATCAGTGATGGTTGGAGGGAGGGGGTTCATTCAACAGCCATGATGAAGCTACAGTAGTTGAGTAATCTGGATCTGTGGTTATTTACAGCGTGGGTAAATCCCCAAGCAGGTACAGTGCAGGTCTCTGTCAGAGGACAGGCCAACACCAAGACCTCTATCAGGGTGCATGCTTTCACTTCTTCAAGGATTCAAGGTTCTTTATTTGTCATATGCACCACATGTGGTGGAAGCAGGGTCCCAGTTCCATCCAACAAAAGTATAAAATGTAAAAGAAAAACAGTGATAAGATCTAAGATATGAACTAAGAAAAACATTAACTAAAAATATGTTAAGCACTCATAGTGCAAAAACAATACGCCGAACAGCAGCACGAACATGAGTCTATTTAGAGAAGTGATGGAAGGAGTGGGGTGGCCTGTCAAAAGGACTCAACACTTGGCTCAAGAGGTTGTGCTGGTATGAGTCTCTAAGCCCTAAAGTAGCTGACTAGACTAAATCAGTTTAACAAGGAGCTATGATGGAGCAAAAAACAACTGAGTCCAGATATTAGTCAGCTCCAACCCAACACTGGTTACAGGTTACAACCTGGATGTTTACAACCATTAAAAAAAGTGACTAATTTTTAACAAGTATACTCAATAAAGCTTCTTCTACTGTTTCATATTCATCTGAAAGTTATAAATATTAATCTTTAGGGGCGTTTTGGCACGTCTTGGTCAGGATTCATTACATATGTCAGTTGTATGGCAGCGTACAACACAAAAAATAAACCAAATGGATGGGATGTTCCTCTGTCTCGTTCATGTAACGAACTTTAAACGCAGACATGACCTGCAGGTTAGGAATCATGTCGGTACTTGGTAAACAGCTAGAAATGGAACAATGGCTTTGATGTGAAATTATAAAAATCACTAAAATCTTCAACACTTTAGCTTCTCAGTAAACTCAGTTAGCTCGTGTGAGAAAATGATGCTTCATATCAGAGGGATTGAATAAATACACAATGGCTTGACATAGAGCCTTTTAAAAACATGCAGCTCATGACCTCCTCAGCTTGCCTTGTCACTCCTCTGCTGTGCACGTCAAGAAACGTCCCACACCACTGATTTCAAATGAACTGAGAGGTCCAACTACAACCACAGAAGTTAGCCAGGAGATAGTGCCAGTATGAGCGCACTGATCTTTGAACAAGCCCAGTTTGACCAGACTAAGCTTCATAACCTTTCTACAGAATTACACCTTAAAAAAGTCTGAACTGTCCCTTTAATAAAGAAGATGGAATAACGTGTGTGTGGCAGTGAGGTTACCTGCATGTTGTCAGTAGCATCTCCAAGCAGACCTCCAAATGTGATGGCGTTAGTGACGGTGCCCAGATAGATGAACAAGATGGCCGACAGAGACTGGATATGCAGAGCATCGTAAAAGTCACTGGCGAAAAATGGCAGCTTCCTCTTCACATCCAGGATCAGACCCCCACAAAACCTTCATGACACATTCATTCAAGTGAGTGAGTTCATCTTATTTACACATAACAGACACAAAGTCGCTTCGCAAGAGGAGAATAAAAGTTGTCCAGCAGATCTTCACTGACAGCTCTCACACACAGTCTGGATTATAAACATGAGCTTGACCTTCATCTGCAACACTCAGGCTGGATTCACTTACAGTTTTCATGTGAAAATATAAAAAACACATCTCAAGCTGATGTGAGAAGGTGGTCTTAGACTTTATTCCTAAATCCTTCCATGAAGGAATTACTTTCTTGTTCGCTGAAGCTCCTCTCCAACATGATGTCCTCCTCCTCCTCCTCCTGCTCCTCCTCCTCCGTGTCCTTTATCATGAGGGGTGTCACCGTTCATCTGAGGGGCTTCCTGTCCAGAATACATGTTCTTCCTTTGAAAATAAAAACAACACACCCCTTTGGTAAAACAAAGCATGAAATATGTCAGCGAGAAGTTGTTTCCTTTTAAACCAGGAGTTTCTATAAACACTGAACATGATGCATTTAACTTACAGCAGAAATTATCCACATTATAAAAGGTGTAAAGGATAAAGACAAAAAAAACAATATAAAGTATCACTGAACAGTTAAAAAATGTTCAGCCATATTTAATTAATTTCTTTTTATCTGCCCGTTGAAAGGCGGACACATTTTGGAATAGTGTGTGTGTGTGTGTGTGTGTGTGTGTGTGTGTGTGTGTGTGTGTGTGTGTGTGTGTGTGTGTGTGTGTGT
>JARVGQ010000672.1:212598-223447 GCA_031762355.1 Hypsolebias martinsi | reverse complement strand
GTGTGTGTGTGTGTGTGTGTGTGTGTGTGTGTGTGTGTGTGTGTGTGTGTGTGTGTGTGTGTGTGTGTGTGTGAGAATGAGGCGTTTAATGTTACGTTTCAATGTCTCTTCTGTTTAGTTCGGTTCCACTCGTGTCTTGCCACTCGCTGATTCGCAGCTTGATATCTACAGTACTTAACGGATCATCAACCAGCAACAGTGTTGGCTTTCAAATAAATGTCACGTTTAAATCATTTGCCAATTTTAAATAAATAAAAAGGAGCTTTGAAAGATATGATTTAAAAGTGATAAATGTTTTTAAACTAGCTAAATCTGCAAAACTAATGTCTAATAAAGGACGACTCAGAAAATTACAGAAAGCCAAGCATTCCTTGAAGAAATGCATATCACCCGCCACCTTTAATGGCAAAAATTGTAAACCAAGATCATCTTATGTTGAGAGATGACTTACAGCAAGGTCCGACCTTGAAAATAACATGATGCAAGATCTTGCACAATCTGTAGTACTCAAACTTTGTGTTGGAATTACACAGATTTTGTGCACACCACCAAATTGTAGCTCAGTGTCTGTAAAACTGAATGTGCTGTAGCCTGTTCTGTGTTCTCTGAAGTCATTTACCTGTGGTGACCATCTTGAATTAGTTTGGCCACAACAGTTAATCAGTTTCAGATATGCAGTACATCCAATGGAACTATTGCTACAGTATTTCAGATACGCTGTCTGCCCATTACCTTGTGAATATGTAAAAAAAATACTTTAAACAAGGTAAAAACCCTGCCCGTGTATTTTTGCAGGATCCATAGCATTCTGTGGCCATGTAAAAATGTACAAGTCCTTTTCATGATAACCAAATCAAAGCTGTGACATCCAGGGAAGGATTAATGTAAACAAAGCACTTATCACATCAAGGCACCTTTAGATGACTAAGCACACCGGCTGGTTTAAACCCGACCATGAGGTGCAACATGGGATTACAGCGTCAGAGAAGAGAGGATTACTCAGGAGTACATCTGCGGCATCAAGTCTGAGAAACGACGTCTGCATGGTCCAAAAGATTTGGGAGGGGTGGAAATCCAGGGTGTTCAGGACAAAACGTAACTGGCGACTTTTTCACATGCATTTTAATTTATTTTTTTAAGATGTATGTCCTTATGCAGATGACTCCATCGTCTTCTCTGCTCTGATCTGAATCAATCAGCTGGAAATTCCTCCAGACTGTCTCTAACTCTTTCATGGAGTTTTAAAAAGTAAATGCTTCACTTTTCTAAACCATTTCCAAGTATATCCTTTTGTCCCAATAAATGCATCTACTCATGCAGCAAGACCAAACCAGAGATGACGTTCCCAACACGTTAGCAAGAGAACCCCAGTTAGCGTTGCAGGAAACAACCTTGTAGAACTAAAACCAGGGGAGATGTTTATTTATCCTGTTGTATGAGATGAACCTGGGCAAGAATAACTGGGAAAGTTAATTATTACACAGAAGGACTGGCTATTCAAGCTAATTAGTCAAAGTGATAACAGGTAAAACTAATTCCTAAGTTGAGAGTGTTGGAGCCTTTACATTGGATGTGACTGTGAGTATTTAACAGCTACTTTTTCCACCAAACTAAGTGAACAAAACATGCACACACAAAAAGAGCACATTAAGCCAGTTGACAAATGGAGCTAAATTTCCTTGACTGAACCCTTTATGACTCTTTCCCAGAAAAAAAAAAAAAAAACAGTCAGATATTGGAGGAATTTTTATAACTAATATATTTTCTACATTTTGAATTTTGAATTTCCAAGACTGTTAGAGGAAGCTTTCTGTATTTGTGAATTTGTGAGAAGTTAACATTGGCAAGTTAGTTTGATAGAAAAGTCAGAGTCCCGTTGATGAGCTGTAAGGCCGATCTTTTAGACTCGCTCCTGCCCTTACCACTCAGCTCCAGTTTATTTTAACAGGAGCTGCTTCCTCCTCCAGCGACAACACCCTCCCATTACGTCTGTTTGGTGACTGAGCCATTTTAGGTGAATTCCAGTACTGTAAAGCATAATTGTATGTCTTGGTTTTAATGTTTAGTATTCTTCCACTCACTCAACAAAGACACTTTGAGCTTTAATATACACTGATTGTTGGAAAATTACAAAAAAAGGCTTGTCTGAAACACTGGTTCCAAATCATGTTGACACCAAAACCTTTTGGATCTTCCTCACCCACCTCCGTTCTCACTTTAATTTAAAAAAAAAAGTATTACCAGTAGTAACGTTACTTCTTATTTTTAAAGTTTAAATTTTAAGTTTAACTTGCGCCTATAGAAATATATTGCATTTTTGTTTTTAACTATAATGCTAATGTTAGCTTTTAGCCACTGTTTGGCTGATGCTAACTTTTGTTCTGAGTGTTTTAATTTTAACAGTTTATTTTTCAACTAATTTTAACAAAGTCATTCAGCACACAACATTCACTTTATTTTACTGGGGAAAGAACAATTTCATTATTTCCTGTTCTGTTAAAAGAAACATATCTTCAGAGTGCAGCTTTGAAGGAAAACATGCACGTTATAAGCTAAAATGTGTGTCTCCGAGCAGAAAAGTGTGGTCACCAGTGGTATGTTACACACTGGAGACAAAATTCACAAAAACCTGTGAGAAAAGAAATAATGGGGATCAACAGTGTCTTGGTCATTCTTACACTTTGTGTGCGGTTCACAGTTAAAATGTAGATTTTAATTACATTTTATAAACTTATGTTGGAATCTGGGGTGTGACGATGCAGTGGCAGCCTTCACAATTTCTTTAACTTTTTTAGTTTTTTATTTCGATGTCCAATCAGTTCACAGGCTGACAGAAAATCTCTTCTTTTCTGATTCTCTTCCTGGCCTTGCAGTTTGTCTAATTTGAGTTGGGTTTTTTTTTTTGTTTGTTTTTTTTGCAACTTGAGCTCCATTTTCTGTCAAACCACTTCTTTTACCAAGCCCTGTTAGAATCTCAAAATCCTTTGTCCCAAATCTAGCGGAATGCAGCGTTAATCACCCGTGTGGAAGATAAACCCCCTCTTTGTGGTAACTTTACACACATAAAGCCACTCCGCTGTCATTTTAAGATTAGTGTGTCTTCCCATGGGCTTCAGTGCGTGCAGGCTCCCACTCCACCCAGCTGTCTGCACTGACAACTTGCATGCTGAGTTTCATGATTCTGCTGAAATGCACGGAGACCTCGTTTAAATGGAGTTCTACCTTTAGAAGGTGTCAGGTTTGTTTTGAGCAGCACTCACTGAGAGGTTTGAGGATGCTGGTGCAGGATTCATCTACGTTCTCCGTGTCCGACTTGTAGACTTCTGCGCTCTGCTCGGCCCGGTCACGCTTCTCCTTGTGGTTAGTCTTGCGTTTGTGACGTCTCCTCCTCGGGCGGTAGCTCTTAGGAACGTGCACACCGATGTACACTGTGTGGTGACCTGAGACGACAACATTGAATTGCAGTTTAGACTATATTTATATTCAATAAGGAAACCTCGGGAATCCTGAGGTGTGTATTTAATGAGCCAAGCTTGTGACCCCAACACGAGCTGAAGTTTAAATAACTGATTTGTATCGCTCGCAACTGATGATGCTTTTGGCCACATATGTCTGTTTGTTAGCAAAATATCTCATGAACAAGTCAGCATATTTTAATGACACATTCTAAGGTTATCGCTGGATGTTCATCTCCAGCCGATTAACTTTTTGAGTCAATTCAATTCAAAATGGCTGACACAGCTAATCAGTATTAGCCAAACACAACTGGTTAAATTTACAGATGTTGAGCTAAATCTCGTTATAATAAATGAAACCTTTGAAATATGGTATGTTTTTAGGTTTGACCGCAACAGGGTCTGGCTGCAATAGTCATTCCTTCATGGAATGCTGACATTGATTTGTTTTCTCGGCAGAGATAAAATATTCCAGTTAGTCAGTGAGTCTACTATTGATGCCAACACTTCAACACGTACAGGAAACTATGACTTCTTCTTTCAAGGAAGTAATAATGGAAATGAAAAGGCTGGAATAATAAAAATAAAAAAAGCTATGATTAACTGTGTCAGTGATGAGGCAACCTTTTGTTTTCCCTTTCACCCAGAGCATTCCACAAGCAGGTCTTGCTGGTTTTAATATCTTTCAATGCAGGAACTAAAGAGCACTTGAGGCGAACAAAAATCTGACTTCAGATCTTTATGGTGTCTGCTGTAGCACGCAGGCTGACAGAAGGCTGAGAAGACACACACACTTGTCTTTCTGTGGAGTAGTGCTTTGTGAAATATGTGACTGTTACTCATGAAGGTGTCTCCAGAGACATTGCTTCAGCCGACAGACAACAGCAGGAGCGACACTAATGTAGTGTGCAGAATGTTATCTAAAGTGGATAAGAAGATAAACTTTTTGAACAGTGCAGTATGTAGAGACAAACTTGGACATGTTCAAGCTGCATCAGCAGGACAATGAGTCCCTCTTACCCTCCACTTCCTCCTCGTCGCAGACGTGTTTGACAAAGGACGCTCCTCTGTCCAACACCGCTTCATCCTCCATCCTGCAAAACAAAAACAGAAGAAATGAACGAGGAAAACAGAATACTGAGAAAAGGTTGAGTCAGCCATCATCTCTTTATATTTTGTTTTCAGTCAGGCAATTATTCTAGAAAACTTTTAAAAAGGTGGAATTAAGCAAAATGTTCTTGACTTTCGGAAAATCTTTTTCCGCATTTCCACTCAGTTTAGAACTCTGACCTCTGAATCATTCAGGCATAAAAGTTATACATACTGCCCACTAGCATATTTTAAACTAACATCATCTTATGAGGAGATGGAACCATTAGATATGATCAACATATGTATTGAAGATAACTCTCAGCTGCCACCACATATGATTAATTTTAGCTCAAAGTTTGTGAATTTGACTAAGTTCTAGCCTTTTTTGTGATTTTTGATATTGATTAGCAGTGGCAGCCATCTTAAATTAACTTTTAAACTATACACAATCAGGTGTAAATTTATATCCAATAAATACTTTCAGGGCTTAATTTGAACCAGATCCTGCCAGAACAGAATCTGGGAACGCTTTTATTTTGACAGAGTGTGTTCTGGTAACGGTTTGCTTGGATCAGGTAACTCTCTGGCTTACTAATAATAAAGTTATGAACAAATATGACTGCCTTGAACAAATAAAACTTATTTTGGATATGTAAACTGAAAATAAATACATTAACACAATTTCAAATGTAGGTAAATTTAGATGTTTAATACCCATTAAAATACACCAAAATGCAGGAAATTACATCTACTTTATTCAACATTTTCTTGGGGAGGACCCCCAGACACCCCCTCCACGTCAGCATATTTGCGTTCCAGTATCAATCGGTTTACAAAATAAGTCTTGATTATTTTCTAAAAATTTTCTTAAAATCTGTTTGGAAGAGATTTTAAGATATTTTGCTAACAGACAGGCAGTTCAAAGTTAAAGGGTGTGCACACCAATTTTAGCTGTGTATCTGTAAAACTGAGTTAAAGCTTTTTTTGTGTTTCTCATAATCAGCTGGTTGGAGCAATGTGCTGTATATCTGAAGCTTACGTTTCCATTAACAATCCAATGATTCATGGGATATTTTACAAACAGACAAAACACACACACACTAAGACAACTGTGTTATTGCACTTTTTTCTTTCAATGGAGAGTCAAAAGGATTAAAGGAAAGTCTGGCTTCTTGGGAGGAAAATATTTTTAAAGTGGTTAGTGTTGGTCTAAAACTTTTGCCCAGTACTGTGTCATGGAATAAATGTGCAGCCATGTGAATCTCACATAACTTACTGCTGTTATTTGATACAGTTTTTCCCAAATTCAAACCCCTTAGGCTCCTAACTGATGGATGGTGATCTCCCTGTAGCAGCTCTAACGACGAACATCAGGAACCATGTCATGACTGTCAACCTCTAACAAAAGCACAGCAATAAGACAAACCACATCTTGTGGTGAGTATCATATGTTCTTGTTTCCATCTGGAACACTCATGACCAAATGCTTGGCGAAAAAAAAAAATCCACAGGTTGAAAGAAACCTGAGCCGACAAAAGCAAAGGCTCCTGCAGCAACATAGAGTGGAAGTTCCTGAAGGAGTCTGCAGATCGCTTTATATCAGAAAGTAACAGAGCGGCATGCACCAGCATGCTCAGAAAACAGGAGCTGCACATCCTTTTGGTTATACAGTCACTGGAAAAGTTTTTGTTAAAACCCCCAATTTAAATAGTTAGGATGTTGTGTAAATGTGAATAAATAAATAAATGATAAAATCAGATACTTGAGCTTCTATTTACACATCTTCTGAATCGTAAATTACTATCATGGATCTGGTCAGCTGGACTTTCAACGCTACTGATTAAAAATTTTCAACCAAGCGATAGGGTGCTGGAGAACACTCATGCCCTGGACAGACGCACGTGGCAGGGTACATCATGGATCCATGGGGAGAGTGGAAAATGATGTGCCTTTCTGTGTTGTCTCTGGAGGATGTGGAAGATGTTTACATCATTGGATTTATGGTAGCAGGATTTCTGCTTTTTAGCACCAACAGATACCTATGTTATCTGCTATTAAGGAAGATGGCGGCAGCAGTTTCGGCCAAGGCAAAGCTGCCGACCTTATGTGAAGAATTTGTTCATGCTTCGAGCTCTCAGACTCAGCTGATTTACGAGCTCAAACGTAAAATGGAAGTGATTTATGAAAATCGTAGGCCTCTTGTGGCTTCTGGAGCTTGCCAGCATGTTGGGGTTCACCTTGGAGAAGGATAATAAGCACGGACCAGTGGAATGTCCACAAATCTGGTCAATTTGGGTTTCGAAAAGTACCAGCAGAACTAAAGGCTGACGAGAAAAACAACGGTGGCTTATCTGAATCTAGCCTCTCCGTTCTGCCTTTATAGGCCGACTTATCAAATTTCTACTGAAGATGTGTAAACTATGAAGGCTCTGCTCTATCCACCCCCCAACCCCTTCTGTGAATGCTTATCAGAGCTGTACTGGCTAACACCAACATCTTATCAGGACTATGGTGCTATCTGGAAGTGCTTCATGTACAAATCTCACCATCTTGTCATCAAATACATCTGTAATGTGTCTATAAATGTGCTGCTGGTAGTTTTTTTATGTCTTAAAATCGTATCCTGATAAGCGCTTTTAGGAGCAGCAGCAACGTGCACGCCACTCGTTTTTCGGACGACTGTACAGAATATAATGTCACTGTGCTTCAGTGCAATGATAACAAAGCTTATTCTGATTTTGATATTTCATTCACAACATAACATAGTAAGCATGTCAAACATTTAAACTTTAAATATGACCATTTTAGTAAAAAAAGATTAATTTAAATTTGATGGCAACAGCACATCTAAAAAATGTGGGACCAAAAGGCAATAGAAGTTAGTGGTACGAATAAGAACCAGTTTTAAGGAGCATTTTGTAACTCGTTAATTGAGTTGGCAACAGGCCAGTGATACAAAGAGGACTGGACATTAAAAGAGCATTATAAAAAGGCTGAATCTCAAAGAAATAAAGATGAGCAAAGGTTTACTAGTCTGTGAAAAAACACAGCAGTGGGACATTCTCAGAATGGTCCTCAACAGAAATGTGTGATGTCCTTAAATCACTTACAGTTGTTCATCACATCCAAAGATTCAAGGGATCTAGAAATGTTGGAGCTCAAAGGACAGACTGAAAGTCAGTGTTGGATGACGTGATCTTCAGACCCTGCATTACAAACAGGCCTGACTCTGTTCTGGACAGCACTGCATGGACTGAGGGACATGCCTGTAAACACAGCCTTCCAAAAATACTGGTTAAAGATCCATCATGCAAAGAAGAAGTTACTCCAAATGTGAACACCATCCAGACATGGTGCAGTCCTCTGGGCCAAAGCTCATTTAAACTGGACAGAAGGAAAAGTGGAAAACTATTTTGCGATCAAAAACATTAAAAGTAGATTTTTTTTAACCATGCACGCCACATCCTCTGTACGGAAGAGGAGACAGAACAGTCAGCCTGTTATTTAATAGTCTGCCTCTCTAATGGTATAGAGATGCATTAGTGCCACTGACATGGAAAGCTTACTCGTGTGGACTGGCACCTTAAAGATATACACAGGTTTTAGAACATGTGCTCCCATCCAGACGTTCTTTTCAAGAAGGTCTGGCATATTTCACCCAGATGATGCTAAGACACACACTGCACTCGTTACAACAGCATGACCTCATGGGAGACGAGTCCAGGTGCTGAACTGGTCTGCCTGCAGTCCAGACCTCACACTAATTGAAAATATTTGACACATCATGAAACAAAATGCCTGCAAAGATCCAGGATCCTGCATCAGACAGGAGTGAGACAACATTCCCCTTCAACAGCTGTACAGCTGCTCGCCTCAGTCCCAGATGTTGTTAAAAGAAGCACAGATGTTGCACCGTTATACCTGCCCGGCACCAACTGTTCTTACTTTCAGCAATTGTTAAGTTTACCATGTTCCATTATGAACATGATTTATACAAGTTGTGAATTATTGCATTTTGTTTTTATTTACAATTTACACAATGGCCTAACTTTCTGTAAAAGCATCACCTGGCAGCTGCAGATGTTGCAAAACCAGCAACACAACAAATCCACTTAACTCTCCACAATACAACACGTTTTTAAGCATTTTTAACAAAACACAACATGTTTCCTCCTGTTTTCTATACTTTGACTGCAGATCGATTGGTTTGGCTGAAGATTGGCAGCTAATGTAGAAACGAGCTAATCTTCCAACATCGAACTGGTTTCCACAACACAGAAGGCAGCATCTCAGATTACAACACACACCAAGAACACACTCGTCTCTCCTGACAGATGACGCTTTCCTGCTCTAATTTGAAATACTCCATCTGATTTTTATTTAGATGAAACTGTGCCATGGATCCTGTTAACCTAAACTGCTGCACAATATTCAAGTCAAATGACAGAATGCTCTTGTTTTGGCTCCACAAGGAGCATCAGAGCACATCAGAAGATACTCAGCAGCTGCTGGCCACCATTTCTTTAGCTATGAAAACAGCTGAAATGAGAGGTCAGACGGGTTTGATGTAGTGTTTACACTCAGATGTATTAAATAAAGTGTGTAGATTGTTTTGAAAATAAACAACAACAACAACAAGTAGGGTAAATTGGATTGAAAACAGGTCGTATTTGTACGTTTTTCAGGGAAAACATAGCCAATGAGACTAAACAGAATGGGTGCGTCATGAGATGCCACTTTTAAAATAATCCAGGCTGTAATTTGCTGGCAGCACGATGGCTCGGTGGTTAGCATTGTTAGTTTACAGCAAAAAGGTCCTGGTTCCATCCCCAGTTGGATCTGGGGGCTGTTCCATGTGGAGTGTGCATGTTCTCCTCGTGTTTGTGTGGGTTTCCTCCCCCAGTCTAAAAACATGTATGTTAGGCTGCCTTCAGGCCTGGCCTCTCTCGAAAAACAGATCTGTGATCAGTGTTTGGCTAAATAAACGTTACTAGAAATGATCAATAATTTTAGAGCAGATTCACGCTCATATTTCCACCTCAGCAGCTTCTCAAAGAACTAATCCTTGTTTGATTTCATATTTGTTTACTTGCACAGACGGACGCAGGTCAATCATGTGACTTGAGCTCTACATGTTTTTAGCAGATTCGGATGAGATCTTTGTTGACATTGAGTGCATACCCTCAGTTTGGACTTTTATATCAATATCTGGAAAGCTCCCAGAGTAAAGCATTTCATACTGCACAAGGCTAACCTGCTTTATGTTTGATTTTATGGTTAGCAATGAAGACTGTTGATAGTTGAGTAAGAGTCGACTTGAAGTCACATTCTCTGTCAAACTCAGATTCTGATCCCAACTCAGATTCTGATCCCAACTCAGATTCAGATTCTGATCCCAACTCAGATTCAGATTCTGATCCCAACTCAGACAACTTCTTACCTTAAAGGACTTTTGGACTCCTACATTTTGTGTTAAGGTCAGAATGAACGTGGTTCCTTCAGTCAGGTAAAGTGTAGGCCTGTTCCACCCATCCACAGTGCTCTCCTGAGCCTCGCTTAAATCCCTCCAACTGTGCAGTGACAACTTAGGTTTGTTGCTGATAAAGTTATTATTTACAGTATCTGAATGCACAGAAGATAAACTGTTAGAACAAGAATGTTGCATGTGCTGCATCATCTGTCCTTTTAACACAAAGCCTGTTTCAGCTGTGGTTCAGACAGCTTGTGAAGCAGAGGAGTGCTAAATAAACAAAGGAAGGAAGGAAACAACTTGTTCCCCCAATTGCACTGGGAGCTCATTTGAATTTCCCATGTGGACATGATATCTGGCTCACAGAATGATAGAGGACAGTGATTATCTTTGTAGCTACACAATTGGCCGTAGCTTCAGTAAATGATCTCATAAAGCACTGGACAGATTCTGAGAAAACTTTCAGAAAGTAATAAATCTTCTGATTAATCTTTTCAGTTTGTGAGATCTGTCACAGCCAACACAGAACTAAGTCAATATTACAAATACTGAGCTAAAGTGCTAGTGGCTAACACTGTTTCCAAACACATAATTGGAGCACTAACACATTGCACAAGATCGGAGTTGAATTTTTTTACACAACCTATTTGAAGTTTGTCTGTTGGGTAAAAATATTCTGAACCACTAAGCTGGTTTTTCTAAAACTTTTAGGAATTAATCACTGGATGTACCTCTTCAGCTCGTTACATTGAGCAAACTCAAATCAAGTTGGCCACGAAAGCCAACTCATGTTAGAACACCCACCCCCCACCCCACCCCCCAAAAAAGAAAT
>JARVGQ010000610.1:30785565-30796301 GCA_031762355.1 Hypsolebias martinsi | reverse complement strand
CTCTGGTCTCCCTCGGTCGAGACGCAGGAGCTCCTCTGGTCTCCCTCGGTCGAGACGCAGGAGCTCCTCTGGTCTCCATCGGTCGTGATGCAGGAGCTCCTCTGGTCTCCATCGGTCGTGATGCAGGAGGTCCTCTGGTCTCCATCGGTCGTGATGCAGGAGGTCCTCTGGTCTCCATCAGTCGTGATGCAGGAGGTCCTCTGGTCTCCATCGGTCGTGATGCAGGAACCAGAACTGAATCTGAGATTTGGAGGTGAACAGAAGTGTCTTGATGTTTGATGTTCTGCAGGAACTGCTGCTTCAGTCTCAGCTGATCTGCATCACCTGCATCAGGACCAAAACTCGTTCCTACATCTGAGGTTCTCTGTCTCAGGCTCGGAGGCACCTGATCAACCTGCATCAGGAACTCAACCTGCTGTTCACGGCTACGGGTGCCCCCATGGGACACTCTGAACTGTGTGAGATACACACGACTGAAAATCATCATTTACAGTTTAATGGAAGCTGCAGGAGGTTGAGAGACACCAACATGTTCCTGACAGGATGACGACAGAAATAAATAAATAAAAAGTTTTATATTTTCTGCCTCAGTTCATCCAGATCATAAAATCCTTGAACTTCTAACTCCTGGAGCACAGGATGAGAGAAACTCAAACATCATCATCGACCACGATTTGAAAAAAACTCAAGTCTTTCACTGTGTTCATGATGTGAGACCAAACACTGGAAATGAAGACGACACACACAGAAGACAACACACACAGAAGACGACACACACAGAAGACGACACACACAGAGGACGACACACACAGAAGACGACACACACAGAGGACGACAGTATAATGACAGCAATGTCCTCTGTGTGTGTGGAGACTGCAGCTCAGCCCCCCACACACAGAAACAAAGAGGGGGCAGTAAAAACAGCAGCAGCTCCTAAATCACTTTATTTTACAGCAGCCTCGCCTTTTACACACACACACACACACACACACACACACACACACACAAAGTGGAGCCTGTCCAGCAGAAGGTTGGATGTGTCGCTCACAGCAGCAGACAGAGGAGAGAAGGTCCAGAGATGGAGGAACCTCACATGAACACGTCGTGCACGAGGCGACAGTGCACGAGGCGACAGTGCACGAGGCGACAGAACCTTTAGCTCATAAAACAAGCAGCTGAAACAAGTGCAGGCTGCAGACTTTGGTTCTGACTGAACCACTGGTTCAGGTCCAACAGGATTTAGATGGTTGGACACACCGTGGGGATGAAGAGCTGGTCCACTGAACGCTGGGCGTTTAATCCTGATGTAAAGTCTAATCTGGGCGTTTAATCCTGGTGTAAAGTCTAATCTGGTACAAAACATTCTGACTTTGTAATTACACTAAAGTTCTGATGAGACTGCAAACAGTTTGTAAATGTCTGCTTTACATCAGATTATTCCAGTCCTGGTTTAAAAAGTTGTCTAGAGGCCAACAGAAGACATATTTTTACACTTTGAGATTATAATTTGACAGACTATAAACTGTTTTCTTACCTTTGAGTTCAGTACAGATTAGTCTAGACCCAGATTAAAATAAAACTCTGAACCTGAGTTGATGGGAGAAATAACTACCATCAGCAGAGTGAGACAGTTCTGCAGCCACGCTGTCTTCTCGAAGACGTTTGAACCTCATCTGATCTACATCACTGATGGATGTCTGAACTGAGCTTAAACTTCTTTCTTCCAACTCGTCCCATCAGACTCTTTATGTTCAATTATTTTTTGTTGCTCTCACCTTAACAGTTTCTGGTGCCAAACTGTGGGAAAAACAGTCATTTGTTCATTTGGCTGTGATCATATAAACAGGTCTCACTTGTAAATGAGTCTTTGAGGCTCAGTGTCTAAATAAAGGTTGAATTAATACTTTTTCAGTGTCTCATTTATGAAAATAAAAAATCATTTAAAATGTATTCTCATCAAATGGACCATTCTGAATTATGTTTGAATCAAACAAAACTAAAACAACAAATTTTTAGAACTGTATGGTCTCACTTTGACCAACATCTTTTCAGTCATCTCCAGCAGGTAAGATACTGACCTTTCATGAGGTTTACCACGGAAGCACACTTTAAAATATCTGAACTTTCACTTTAAGACTTTTTCTAGGACTGAATCAACGCACAGCTGCTAAAAGCTATTAACAGATGACAAACTAGTTTTAAAAAATGTCTGCAACTAATAAAAGAACAACATTTACTTATTTGAAAATGATTATTAAATTAACGCATTAGTTCATGATGACATACATTTACCGGCATCAACCACCAGAGGGCGCCCCCAAAAACAAAACAAAACAAAAAAAAGTGAAATTCAAAACAGCTAAAGTTCAGATTTGCCAACAAAAGCACCAAATGCAACCACAAGGAAAGAGGCTGAGCAGCAGAAGTCCTGTCCCTGCAGCTCACGACACCTCCTGGTTCTGAACAGCAACACAAACCCACACATGTGGACAGGCTGAGGACAAATGTCCATGTCTCCTTCCTGTGGACGGAGCCCCTCCAGCAGAAAGCTGCAGCTGCTTCTGAGCAGGAACTGGTCTCAGCAGGTTCTGAGCGAAGGTTCCGACACTAATCTTCGAGGTCCCGCAGTTTGTTACAATCAGCAAACAAACAAACAAACAAACAAACAAGCAAACAAACATCTGTACCTTTAGATGAGTCTTCATGTCGCTGTAAATCCTGTCCGTCTTTATTTCGACACTTTTGTTCCAGTAAAATTGATTTAATTGATTTTCTTTGCAGGTTTGGTCCCACGTGACGTCAGGTTGATGTGAAGCACCTGCGTGTGCTGCGTTCATGGACAACAGGAAGAATGAGACAAATCAGCTTCCACTGTTTCTGAGACAAGTTCAAGTCTAATCTTTAAGAGAAAGAATGTTTTTTTTTTTTTACTTATTTTTTAATTTTAAACACATCTTTGATCCAAACTGTTAAAAAGGAAGAAAATAAGCGTAACCATATCTTTATTATTTAAAACTATTAAAACTAAAAGTTCAAATTGGATCCTAAATTTATTAACCAACAAACTAAAATCAGGAGTTCCTCACAGAAAGTCAGACATTCTGCTGGTACGTTTTAAAGCTTCTGTCAGAAATATAAGAATAAAAACAGTAAAATAATAACATGTTAAATGTAAAGTGTGTGACACTTAAGTCCGGTGCACAAATGTGACAATAAATTAAACTAAACGTGTTTCTCTCAGGGTCCGTGGAAAAAGATGGAGGTGAAGAGAATAAAATAAAATAAAAAAATAAATAAAAGCAGCGTTCAGTGAAGGAATGCCTGTTACCCGCCACGCTGCTGCCAAAGATCCCATGGGGTCAGAGTTGGAGATGACTCTCAGCTACTACCACACCAAACTTCAGCTCAGTGTCTGTCAAAGTGACAGCAAGCAGAGGATTAGCTGTGGCAGCCATCTTGAATGTTGTACACTTTAAAAGTCAGTGCAACAGATTCTGTTTCTGCCAGTGCTTCAGCAGATATTTTGCTAACAGACGAAGCAACAAATAAACACGCAGATATGGAATAGCATGATCACCCACTGCCATAAAAATAAACCATGAGCATCACATACAGCATTCAAACATTTTTAAAAACAGTAAAAAATGGGTTTGTAGAATTTAATATTAAATATTATATGCATAAGTTTATTTAAGGAAATGTATTATAAATAAAGTTGTGATTATAAATCTAAGCATCATTTACTGAATTTTGGTTCATTTTAATGGTTTTTGTCAGTGTTTGGTTCAGATGTTGCAGAAAATCAGTTTTTTTATTTTTGTTTTTTGTTCTTTCTGATGGATTTGTTTAAAAATAATAAATGACTAAAAACCAAACATCATAAACTTACTGGCAGGTTTTATTCATTGTTTAATATCCAAACATGTTCAGGGCTTTTTGTGTGACAGCATCATAAATTAATAAAGAAAAACTCGTGTGAGTATAAAGTTTTAAACGTGTGTTTTTCAGACACGTCTTTGAGGAGAACGTCGTTCGTTCCTCTCGCTTTATGCTGACGATGTGTTCATGATCTTAAACAGGATGATTGCTGCTCGTTCTCTTTTCATCTGATCTCAGATCAGCTCAGATCTCAGAAACCTGTGATTATGCCTTTTCATCTCCGAGCAGCTAATTAGCAATCAGAAGAAAAACACCCGAGGCTGTTTGCTCCACTTTTCTAATGAAGTGTTGAATTAACAGTGCAGCCGAGCTGAAACATAAACTGCTTCTGAAACCGATGTAAACATGCCTCCACCTTTAGATAATATGAGCTACATGCTAACTACCTGCTAACTGCATGCTATCTACATGCTAAAATGCATGCTAACTACATGCTAACTGCATGCTGGTTTGTGTGGTTTCAGCAGGAAATCTTTTCTTCTTCTCTTCAGTTTTTATTCCTTCATAATAAGATTCTGAAGATTTAACCTCTTTGTATCTTCAGGATCTGAGTCTGGCAGTAATTAATTAATTTCCTGTTAATAATTAACTTCCTGTTAATAATCAACTTCCTGTTAATGACTCAGCAGAAAGGCCAGAAGCTAGCCCCGCCTCCACAGGTACAGGTGAAACAGCATCCAGTGGATTACTTCACAATCTGTTGTCGGGAAGTTAATTAGAAGCTGAAACCTCTCCCATGTTTCTGTTTACATGTTTATATTTAAGTTCATATTTATGATGAAATGCTGTTGTTGTTGTTTATTCTGCAGGCAGTTGTCCCTCATGACACAGCTGTGTTTTTTTAGAACCCACACAGCTGGAAACCAGGAGCAAAACAGCAGCTAAAACTGTATTTAGAGTAGCAAAACAAAAGCATGAAGCTGAAAATGGCAGAATGGTAGCTAAAATAACAAAGCAGCAGCTAAAAATACCAAAATGAAGCTGAACTTAACAGACTGGTAGCTAAAAGTAGCAAAACTGTAAAGTTAGCAGCATGGCAGTTAAAATAGCAGTATGTTATTTAAAAATAGCACATCAGCTAAAATGAAAACAGAGCACATAGCTAAAAGTGACAGAATAGTAGCAAAACTGTGAACGATAACTAAAAGAAGCACAACAGCTAAAGCTCCAAAGCTGTAGCTAAGACTAGTGCAATGGCAGCTACAAGTAGCAGAAGAGAAAATGAGGCTGACAACATTCACACGTTCATCAGCGTAAAACACTTTAACCCTTTGTGTCCCTACAGTTTCCAGCTGAACAGTCTGTTCAGCTGCAGTTTGTGGATCCTGCTCGATGTCGGCGTGGAGCGACGTCCACAAACCGCAGCTGAAGTTTCAGACGGACTCCAGTCACAGCTCGTGTTTCAGGGTTTCTGCAGGAACTTATTTACAAAACATACTTCAGAAACAAAGTTCCTGTGTGTGAAGATCCGTCCAGGATGAAGGGGGTCTTTTCAGATCCAGTGCTGGTACCTTCTGTTTCCGTGGCAACAGCCGACACCGAGGTGTACGCCATCATTGTTAGCAGCTTCCTGAGGGTGGCACCAACTAGCAGCAGCTGTTTGTGACGCTGGCTGACGGGGCCTCCTGCCTTTCAGGGCCTGTGGTCCAACAACAGCCTCAGAAAATCCTCACCTTTAAAAATGAAATTAAACTGAGCTGCATGATGTTCAAACCATTCTGCAATGCTTGTCACCCACCACTGTTCATGGAGTCGTTCTGTCCAGCAGCTCTGGACACATCGTGCACACACTGCGTCCTCTCAGGGCGGCTCATAAACGTTTGACCAAAGCAAAGTTCTGGTCCGTCAGCACCACTCTACATTTAAGCGAGAGCTGAAGAGGACTCGGTCCTTTCTGAGACGAGGGGGGCGATTTCTCATGAGCGAACATGTAAACAGACCTGCTAACATCTAGCATGTGGCTAACTGCAGGGAAGCTAGCTACACGCTAAGAGTTAGCAGCAGCCTGCAGTTGTTTGAAACTGATCCAGGAGGAAAATTAATGTTAGTTTTTTTGTATTAATCTTTTTAAAACATTAAACTTCTTGTTTTTATTTCATCTGTAAATGAACTGTAAAGTTTAAAACAATCATAAATGTTTCCATCACACAGATCCAAACGGTTTTAAAGGTGCATTCCTTCAGTTTAATGATTTACACAAAATGCCACGGTTCAATCATTTTACAGAAGCTGAGCTGAAACTCTCTGTGGTAGTAGTTGAGAGTCATCCCCAGCACACACCCTGAGGGCGAACAGCTCCAAGATTTGTCTCAGAGTCTGAATTTGTTTTATAATTTCATAAAAGCTGAGCTGTTGTCGTGACAGCTGTGACTGAATAAATCCACAAACTGAGTTCTTGAGTTTTATTTCAGAAGCATCGAACGCATCAGAGCCGTAAATATTCACAGACGAGCCGTTAATCAGAATCGAACATTTAACCCCTTCAAGGTTTCAGTCAGGTCAAAGGTCAACGGAGCAGACTGACAGAAACCAGACTTCAACCCGCCAGACACCTGAAAGCATCTTTGGAGTTCAGTCACATGACAAACTCTAGTGCTGCATTCATGTCCTCTGGGAAATCAGAGTTTTATTCAAACCTTTGAGTTTTACTTTGTGTTAATACTCTGAATCATTCTTTATATTTTATAATCTGATTGTTTTAAAAGTAAAGTTGTCCATCTGGCATCTTTTGAAAGGTTTTCTTCCCATCTTATGTTTATTGATCACATTAAACTGTTTGTTAAAATGTTAAAAAGATTAAACACAACGTTACACTAAATCAACAGATGGTTGCTGCGTAACTTTGTCGTTACACTTCCTTCACAGGAGTGTGTCATCAGATGAGAAGAAAATCTAACTCAGCTGCTTTCAGGGTCTGAGCTTCAGTTTCAGCAGCCTCCCTGTCACCTGAAGGCAGCATTAATGCAACGCAACAAAAACAAAGATAAACCTCCATTTAAAGTGCATTTTCAGGCTGAGCTCGTTTAAAAAACTCATTTTCACACAACAAGAGTTTAAACAAACAAAAAGGAAAACTTCTCTGCAGTTATTGCACAAACTCAAGTGACAGGAAATGGTAGGATGCTTTTCTGCTTTCAAGTTTTCAAAATAAAAGCGTGTCCACAGTGGAGGACATGTCCACGAGTGAAACGCTCCGAGAACAGAACAATACAGAAATTACAGAGTTAAAACACAATAAAAATAATGAATAAACAGTTTATTCAACAATAAACTGCAGATTTAAACATTTTACAGCTGCTTTTAATAAAACTCAAACTTCCTGCTAATGTGAAGTCCTAATCTGTGAGATGTTCACATGAGATTAAACTAAAAACAATTAAAAACAGTTTGGATCCTGCTGAGCAGGAGGAAAACAAACAATAAAATGTGCTTTTGAATCGATAACATGAGGAGTGTCTGCTGGGGAGGTGCAGGAGGAGGAAGCTGACAGGGGTGGAGGAGGTGGAGGTGGAGGAGGAGGAACCTGAGAACCAAATCTTCTGGTTTGTTTGCTGAATGTTTTTTCTGGATTATTTTCAGTTAAAAACTTGAAATCAGTTTAAAGAAACAAACTTTTCTTATAAAGAAAAATAATTTTAATGTAAAACATCTGGATTAAATTTTCTGTTTACTACCTGTATAAATAAAGGTTACATAAAAATGTAATAAATAAACATGACTGTTTTAGTTCACTACAAGGATAAAGTTTTAATTTGGATTTTATTTTGTTTAAATCAAAGAAAATCAACAGATTTTGATGAAAATGGCTGAATTTTACATCTAATTTATTTATTGATCTGGTTGCTAGAAGACGAGGTCGTTAAAATGTTGATTTGTTTGTGATTTATCCTGAAATTTCTCAGAAATGACCCGAGGCTTCACTTCCTGTTCAGATTACAGAAACTCTTGTGACTGAAACTGAAGTTGAAGAAAAACAAACGGCTGGTTTCTGTCAAATTATCAAGTTGATCAAAACGTGTCACGTAAAAAAGTTGGTATTAAAAATCGAATCTGGACGAGGAGGAGTGTTGAACGCTGCATGAAGCTCCACAAGCTGAACGTTCCTGTTGGACTACAGGTTCGGGGACAGTAGAAGACGTCACGGAGTTGTGGGGCCGTTGTCTTTGAAGGAACATGTTTATTAAAGACGAGCTGAGGACAGAAAACTAGAGGATCATCTCTGAGTGGACGGTTTTTATCTCCAGCTCCATCATGTCTAAACGTTTAAAACTCACGGCTGCAGATCCTCCATGTTTATTAGCATCACTCTCATAAATCATAAACTGTAACGTTGACTCCAAACAGGAAGTTCAAGAGACATCGTGCTTCCCAGGAGCCACGCAGGCGTTTGGCTTCTCCTTCCTGGCTGCTTTAATTGGCCAACAGACTGTGTTGTGGGATTAAAGCAGCTTCAGGTTTAATCTTATGTTTGTGAGAACATTCACCGGTTTAATCCAGATTAAAACGCCTGACCTGCTTCAGGTTTGGACCTGGATCTGGCCCAGCTGACGGAAGCTGCTGGGAACTACCGTGGCTGAAGGTCTTCGTGCTTTAATCCTGAGCCGAGAAGAAGAAGAAGAAATACAAGATCAGATTTGGATCATTTGGAAGATTTTCTTCACTCAGTGTTACGGCTTTAACGTCCAGCTTTATAAAGATTATTTTAATTTGTACCAACACAAATTGAAAACTTCAAATTTGAAGTTTTGGATTAAAGTGAAATTTGGAGACTTTTGTGTGGAAAAGAACTTCCTTAGTGACCGGACGGTGTTCATCTAAATCAATTCATCTCGAGGAAAGAGAAAGGAAAAGCCCAGGACGCCCTATAAATCCACTCGGATGCTGCGGTGCTGCGTTGCCGTGGCAACGAGCTACAGTCGCATCAGCTGCGGACACGCAGCTGTTTGGACGGGCCGGCACAGAAACAACCGGCGGAGATTCTTTTGGAAAAAGGAAAGAACAAAAATAAATAAATAAATAAAACTGAAGACAGAAACTTTATAACCCTGAAGAGAAAAACCTTTGTTGGAATCCTAAATAAAAAAATTACAGTTTAAATTTCTGTTCAAATTAAACTAGATTCCAGTTTCACTGGATTTTAAGAAGTTGGAGCAGATTCTGACCGAGCTTCAGTTAAAGCTAAAACTTTTTACATTTATTATTATTAATAATTATTATTAATTAATTAGTCTCCTATATGCTCTGAGCACCGAGATGAAGATACTTTGTCTGTGAAACTTCATGTTTTAAAAAGACAAAGCCTGACGGTAACATAGATAAATCACAAGGAAATGACCATATATGGAGTGATGACATCACAGGCGGTTTACAGTTGCAGGTTCTGTCTGCATGTACATGAGTCTGACTTCTACAGATTCTGGATGTTCTGAAGACGAGCAGGCCGTTCTAATAGAAAAATCCATGTGGATCTACAGGTTGGAGGAAAGACCTGGACCTGGACTGATCCAGTTCAGGTCGTCCAGGTGATACTTTCATGGTCCAAGACTTGATTAGTCCAGAAGAACTTTAAAGATAAATGAGACTTTGCAGCAGAAGTCTCAGTGTCTGTGTGTAAACCTGCCTGTAGCTTCATTAGACCCTCAGGAACAAAGAACGTTTACTGGAGAACTGAAACCCAAACCAGGACCCAAAGGAGGCCAACCTGTTTTGGTTCTGTCGTGTGCAGAACTTCAGGAGTTTGTGCATGATTCAGTCTGGAGTCCCTCAGCTGTTCAAGCTCCTCACCTCCTGCACGTTGGACCTCGCACGGTGCAGCTTGATGTAAAGGTGAGCCGGCCCGGCCCGGATACAAGTGAGGTGATGTTTTTACTGCTCGGGGTTGACGCACGAGGAGGGAAAATGTCACGGGGGTTCATTTATCTGAAGAAACCAGGCGAGTGGATTTTCCTCGACTTAACAAAATGTTAAGACCGTCTCAGGAAACGTGTTCTGGCTTCAGACTCAGGCGCCGTCGGGCCTGAAGAGGAGCCGACACGACGGAAATGTCACGTTTTCACGCTGCTCAACAGGAAAGACTCAATTATTCTGCTCAGATTTTACTCAACATCTGCAAAGATTCAAGTCGTCAGTGCAGAAAGTTCAGATGTTTCCTTCAAACATTTCACTCCGAGGCTTCAGAAGCACTTGAGTGGAGATGTCAGCGTTTCATCCACAGCAGGAGAAACACACAGAGAAGAGTTCGGCCATGTTGAACTGTGATGAGGAAAAGTAAAAAATATCTTACCTGTTGTGCATGGCTATTTGAATTACCTCAGTTTGGAGAATAGTCAGAGGGTCAGATTAAATGCTGTAATCTTATAAATAATCCTGGCGTTTCTCCTCATTCCCTCAAAGAAAAATCCAGAACTTTAAAAAAAACATCCGTTTATTTTAATCCCATAAACATGCGAAGCTGAAAGCTCCTCAGAAAGAGTTTCCTGGTTTTAAAACAAGTTTGATTTCAATCACAGACTTTAATCATTTTTTAAATAAAATACGAGCTTTATTTTGTAAAACAGGAAAAGCAGCAGATGTTGTGAATCAAACTTTAACCAATAATCTTCATTTAAATGAAACAGAGTTAAACTTCCCTGGACTCAAAGGACGGGCTGAGACAGACTGTGCCGACCTCCAGCTGTGAGAGGAGGGGGACACCTGGACAGGTCTCCAGTCCGTCACAATGACACCTGGACAGGTCTCCAGTCCATCACAGAGACACCTGGACAGGTGTCCAGTCCATCACAGAGACACCTGGACAG
>JARVGQ010000610.1:30512277-30533894 GCA_031762355.1 Hypsolebias martinsi | reverse complement strand
GCCAAATTTGGTGAGTTTTTGGATATGATAAAGCCCCCAAAAGGCCATTTCATTTGACGGAAGAATAAAAATAAAAATAAAAAAAAAAAAAATAAAAAAAATAATAAACACTACGATTACAATAGGCCTTCGCAGCGCTTCGCTGCTCGGGCCTAATAAATAAATGCGTTTATTTATGTTACTCTGCAAAGTTTCTACTAATTGACACTTGTTAAACTGACTTTTGTCTGCTTAAGAATTATTTGCAGTTTACTGAATGTATTCATGAAATTAAATGATCGTGTTTTGTTGTCAGCTGTGGGACTCGCTGCTGAAAGCTGAATGCTCCTCTGAAGACATCTCCTCCTGCTGGAAGGCGAGCCTGAAGAAAGACCTGAAGAAGAGGATCTCTAAGGTCAGTGAGCGAGTTTTTAATGAAACGCTCCCTCTTGGTCCTTTCGAGTCACTCCAGGTCCAGACTCAGACCTGCTCCGATGGTAGACGTCCTCCTTTGACCAAGCTGAGGTCTTGTTTCTTTGCAGGCCAGTGATGAAGATAAAGTGTTGCTCTGCTGCCTGGAGCCGACTGCAGCAGCTTTGAGGGGAAGTCACGATGACGTACAGGCCTGTTTCGATGAAGCGTTTTATGTGGCCATCAAGACGACCTGCCAGGTGTGACGTTAATAATTCACTTTATTTTCCTAAACTCCGGTTCCTCTAAATACACAAGCTGTATTATTATTATTATTATTATTATTATTATTATTATTATTATTATTATTATTATTATTGAACCAATTTTAGTTTTGTGACCGTAGAATTGTAAACCACCTGATTATCTCCAGTTCTTCAAACGTTTAGCAGTTGACCTCATCAGCTTCTGAAAAATCTTTGAAGAGCCAACCTTTGCTGCCTTAAAGCGGTAAATTCACAAACAAGTGTGGATGCTGTTAGCAGTGACAGATTCATGCATTTTTATTTGTTTGTTGTAACAAGACCTGCTGAGATATCATTTAGGAAGGCCTTCGCACCACAGATGTTCTCACTTGTTCACTGACGGCAGAAGAAGGAATAAAACCGTCCCGTCTGACGTTTGTCTGTTCGTAGAGAGGAGAGGAGGGAGACCTGATGCGAGCGCTCAGCTCGAGGACCAAAGATCTTCCGGTTGTTTTCACGTCGGCTGTTGTGGTGGAGTCTGCAGCACGGTTCAGAGACAACGTGGTGGTCCAGCTGCTGGATCCACAGTCCGCCTTGAACTTCCTGCTCTCCAACTGTTGGTCATTTATTCATTTACATCAAACTTCAGTGTGAAGGCAGACTCAACGCTTTTTATTCTTCTGTGCTGTTGTTTTTCAATTATGTCTCGTACGGTACATTAAAATGTTCAGCTCAGTCAGGAAGAGTGTTTTATAATGTTTTTTTTTAATAACTGTGATACTTTTTATAATATTTATCTTTAATTAAAGTTAAATTCTCATAGACATACACTGCTATCTGGTCAGTCCTCTCAAAACATTTTGTATAATTTTAATAATTTTTGTGTTATGCTACTTGTAGCTACCATTTTGCTACATTTAGCTATTGTTTAGCTAATTTTAGATTTAAGCTACTGTTGCACCATTGCTAACTTTAGCTACAGTTTTGTTAAAATTAGCTTCTGTTTGGCTAATTTTAGCTTCTGTTTTGCCCATTTTGGACTTACTGTTTTTCTTATTGTAGTTACTATTTTACTCATTTTAGCTTAACTTAAATTTTGCTGCCTTAAAGTTTAAAGATTGCCAGCTTCAGCATCTCTTTGTATTATCAGCTACTGTTTTGCTAATTAGCTTTAGCATATGTTTTACCACCTTTACCTTCTAACTTTCACATTAGTGTTACTGATGTTAATTACCAGTGTGCTGTTTGTAGCTTGAGCATATGTTTTGCTGCTTCTAGCTACTGTTTAGCTTAATTTTGCTTTCACGTCTCTTTTGACATTTTAGCTGCTGTTGGGCTAATTATAGCTTTAGCATTTGTTTGTAATTTTAGCCTCTGTTTTAGCCATTGTAGCTTCTGCCGTGCTGCTTTTAGTTCACTGCTCAGTTGTACAGTATTTTCTAACGTGCCCCTGAAGTTAATTTTGTCGTCTCAGGTGACTGGAGGTCCATCCAGGTGGACGACACTGCAGGACACGTGGTCCACAGCTGCGTGGAGGCTGTTAAAGCTCTCGTTGCGTCTCTGCTTGAAGGAAACGTGTCTCTTGGACACCTGCAGATCTGTCTGAAGTACCAAGAGCAGTTTAAGAGACTTTATCTGCAGTGTACGAACCCTCTGCTGTGAATAATTTAAATAAACTTTAACACGAGCTCTGAATTTACAACTGCTTCGTTTCTCTCACAGACAAGAAGAACTCAAAGTCAGTCGTCGTTCCTGTCGATGCAGAGGTGCTTCTGACTCAGAGAGACTTGGATCTGAAGTCTTTCATTCACCGCAAACAGGAAATCAACACACTGATCAAGATGATGGCAAAGGTTACAGAGAGCATCACAGGTGGGCGGAGCTAAAAACGATGACGCGCTCCGTTATCCTCCTCATTATTATCGCCCGCTGCCAAAAGCAAAGTGCGAGCGATGATGTTTTCACTTGTGCCTGCGTGAACGCCTGGGGTTCATTTGTCTGCCTGTTAGCAAAATATCTCCTGACCCACTGGATGGATTCCAATAAAACTCAGAAAATAATTCCTGGATAAACGTCCACAGCTGATTAAGTTTTGGAGACAACCAAGTTCAAGATGGCCACCACAGCTAACCGACCCTAGCCCACACAAAATGGCTGTAACTCAGTCAGTTTTATGGATAATGAGCTAAAATGAGATGTTTTCATCCCTAAGAGTTGTTCACAACACATACTCCAAATGAAAATAGATACTTTTAATTAGTGTTTTGCTTCTTTTAGGTAGCTGTTTGCTGTTTTTGACCAACATCTGACTACTTTTAATCTGAAAAAGTCCTTTACTCCTTTTAACTGTAGCTAATCTTTGGAAACTTTTAGCCAGCCTTTAGCTATTCTTAGTTTTTAGCTTGTGTTTTTGTACTTTTAGCTAGAGTTCAGCGCTCAGCATTGACGCTGTGTATTTCTCTAACTGAAATGGTTTGCATCTTGTTTTCATGGCTCAACAGTTCCTGAGATGTCGACTCTTGAGGAGCAGCACAGTGCGGACCTCCATGATGTGAGCCTGAGCCGACTGGTGCTGGTTCAGTCCTTCAGCGCAGACGGGAAGCTGCAGAAGACTGGTCCTCCACAGGTCATCTGGTATAAAACCAGCATAAATGTCCTCAAAATGTCCTGTGAGATGCACAAACTGCATCACAGCAACCTGATTCTGTCCTCGTGGGTAAAACACTCAGCATCTTTAGCGTCAGTGAGGCTTCCCGCCCCACCTCCTGTCCAGGTGAGCCTTGCACAGATCTGCAAGAACATCTGGAGCCCTGTGCTGAAGGAGTTCCTCCAGCTTGGCGTCAGCATTGCCGAGGCGAATGTCACGCTGGAGGAGCTCGATCGGGTGTTGGTGGAATCTGGTGACCGGGGTGACGGCACGCTGCTGAGGACTGAGCTGAATCTCATGTTGGAGATGGTTTCTGCAGCTGCAGAGGTCACCCCTGAGGAGAACTGGGTGGAGTCGAGGCTGGCTCAGATCCAGAAGTACCGCCAGCTTCACGAGGCGGCGGCTGCAGCCCGAGCCGTGCTGAGGATCGCTGACAAAATGAAGCTGACTGGAAACTTCTCCGCTATCCACCCCCTCAGCCAACTGGTAATACCCTGACCTTCTGACCTCAGGACCAGTCCAGTTAAATATCTAGCAGTGGCTTTCGGTTCTTCTGTGGTTAGACCATTGTGAACAGAAAGACTTGACCAAACCCACTTGATAAAGTTTGATTATTTATTTATTTTACTGAAGCACAGCTGTGATTGAAGTTTGGTCATGAGTGTAAGAGTTCACCTTTTCCATCCCGTGCTCGTTCATGTGACTGTGCAACAGGATGAACGGTCCTTTAAGCAGCGGCTCCTGGGGTCGCTCACTGACGACCTGTTTGATGCCGGGCAGCAGCTCTCCACCGTCAGCCAGCGGCACGCCGCATGTCTGGAAGAGTTTCTGAAGAGCCACGCTCTGGTCAGCTGGGTCAAAGACAACCTTAAAAGTAGGAATTTAGCATTTATTAATGTAAATGATCTTGCAGAAGGTCCCCGTCAGCTCACTGCTCTGTTCCACTAACAGCTATGAGCGATGTGAAGGTTTATGTGGACCTTGCGTCGATATCTGCCGGAGAGAACGACGCAGAGATCGACCAGGTGGCCTGCTTCCACGACTCTGTGATGGGCTACGCTCCGCTGCTCTTCTCCCTCTCCCCTCAGGCGGGCTTCAAGGACTTCATGAAATGTGCTCAGCAGGTGTGGGACGCCCAGAGCAGAGACGAGAGGCTCCCTGACAAGCTGGTAATCATTACACTGTTCTGTGCAAAAGTCTTGAGTCGTTCAGGCAGATACTGGATTGAAAATGACAAGAGACTTATTATAACTTAAGATAATATGCAGTGAACCTTGTTATTGTACCTGCATCCAGAGATCAGTAAATAACTAAAGACTCAGAGAATCAAAGGAAAATGAATAAATACAGAAAAATAACACACAGTCCAACAGGATGTGATACTGTACAAGATGAAGAAATACTGCAGTGCAGATCTGGTTCTGTTAATTCTGTTTATTTAATTTTTATTTTCTTAATGCTCTGAGTTGAGCAGGTGGATAATCTGAGGGAAGAAGCTCCTCCTCCTCCTGCTCCTCCTCCTGGCAGTGAAACCATCATCCTGATGGCAGCAGGGAGACAGTTGGGTTGTTTGACGATCTTCTCAGTTCTTGAACTGCACCTTTCATAATAAATATCCTGCAGGTTGGAGAGACTTGTTCTGATGGCCTGCTCTTCTGAGCAGACCACCCTCTTGAGAGCCTTCAAGTCCTCTTTGGTGCAGCTGCCCATCCAGGTGGTGATGCTCCTGCTCCAGATGCTCTCATTGGTGCAGGTGTAGAAGGTCCTGAGCACCCTTTGGGGGAGCCTGAAGTCTCTTGAGGTAGAAGAGATGCTGTCTGACCTTCTTGGCTGGTTTTTTTTTTTTTTTTTTTTTGCGTGTAGTGACCAGGACAGGTCCTGTGTGATGGTCACTCCAAGAAAAGTGACCACCTCAGACCCACTGATCCAGAGCAGACAAATGTCACCCTGCTGTTTCCACCTGAAGTCCACAATCAGCTCCTTAGTTTAGCTGACGCTCAGTCGTGGGTGTACAGTGATTACAGCAGAGGGCTCAGCACACACCCTTGGGGGGTTCCGGTGTTGAGGCTATGAGGTGAAGATGTGTGGTCACCCTCACATACTGCCTGTTGTCTGCCAGTCAGAAATCTATAGATCCACTTCCACAGGGTCAAGACCACTTAAACAGGTGACCAGAAGGTCTGGCTGCTTAAAATCAGAGTATGAAAAAACTCAAAAGTATTTCTGCAGAAATAAAACGCACGAGTGCTGAATGAATTTGTTAAAGAAGCTAAAACTGAGTGACTAAAATGATCAGAAAAGATGCTAAAATTAGTAAAAGTAGCTAAAAGCAGGAAAACTGAAGGTAAACTTTTATTAACAGATGGTGAAATTAACCAGACACTGACTGTAAAACTAGCAAGACAGTAGCTAAAGCTGTGCTTTACACAACAAATTGTGAAATGTAAACTATAAGTAAGTAAACAGAAAGTAAAGTTAAGGTTAGTTAAACTTTAGCTAAAATGAGCAGAACATACACTTGAGCTAAAAATCAGCAAAATAGCTAAAAATACCGAACTGTTCTAAAACTAAATGTATCAAAATAGTAGCTAAAATTAGTCAAACGTATGCTAATACTGTAGCCAAAGGTAACAAAACATAATAAAGCTTAAATCGGGAAAAAGCTGATGCGATTAGCAAAGGTGGAGCTAAGAACTAATTGTGGCAGAATGGTAGCTAAAAGCTAAACATAGCCAAAGGAGCACAGACTCAGTATTCACTCTAAACCAGAGGTTCTCAAACGGGGGCTCCTGGACCACCAAGACCCCTGCAAGAAGTAGCTTAGGGGTCCTCAAAATAAATTACAGTAAACTGTTAGTTACTTCATATCGTTTAAAAAAAAGTGTATAAACTCATAAAGGGACCAAATCTACAGTAAAACAAACAAAACTACGCCTTCAAAAATAAATAAAATACAGTAGTCCCTCGCTACGTCGTGGTTGGTTTGTTGCGGATTTGCTATATCGCGGTTTTTCAAAATAAGATTGGACATGACACTTAATTGGCTGATTGATGGATGAGCCACACAGTCGGCATGGAATTTTAATTTAAAGAAAATTATTTTAAATTATTTAGCACCTGCTGCACCTCTGTGCAGCCCTTACAGCTGCAGGATAAACTTGATGGACGGATGATGGAGTCCCTGGAGATTTTTCTCCCCAGACCCTAACAGTTTGAGAACCCCTGCTCCAAACAGCTCCTACCTGTTGGTTTGTTTCCAGAGAGAGTCGACTCGATTGCTGGGCTGGCTGAAAGCTCTGAAGGAGACTCACGGCTCGGTGGAGCAGTCTTCTCTCTCTCTGGCCTCATCCATCAACGCTAACGGAGTTTATCTCATCGGGTGGTCTGACGAAAGCACGGAGATGGTCTGTGTTCGTTACGAAATTTTTCATTTACCATTTATTTCTAAATGTGCTACATGAACGATTTAAGGTGTTTTCTAACTGGTTCTGTTTGTGTTCAGAGATGCCTTCAAAACATGGTGCAGGTGACGGTGAAGAGGGGCAGAGAGGAGAAGAGGTACAAGCTTGAAGACCTGCTGGAGCTGCAGAATAAACTCATGCTAATGTCTTCCAAAGGGGAACATGGCAGAGAGCAAGTCACCAGATTCACAGAGGTCAGAGGCTCTTTGAGTGAGACTAAAGAAAGAACAAAATAAAGATAGAGCTATTTTTAATTTTATTTAAAGTCTGCATTCTGTTTAGGTTTTTGAGGGAGTTCAGCGAGTGGGGACCATCCTCCTTCAGATGCAAACATCTGGCAACATGCTGTTCAGGAAGTGGTCCGCTGAGGTCCGCTGCGGTCCGCAGCAGCAGTGCATCACCGTCACCTTCCTGTCTCTGAGCGGGAGACAGGTGTCGTACGAAGGTGAGGTGACGGAGCAGCTCCAAGATCTCGCTCAGTCAATGGAGTCCTGCCAGAAAGAGTGGTGCTCCTTCATTGGAGAGATGCGCTGCAGCTTCAGCCTGCTGAACCTCTACACCTCAGAGCAGCTGGTGTACCTGTGTCAGTGGGTATACAAAGTGTGTCAGCGGCAGGCGCCCGCTCCACAGCAGCTGTGGCACCTGCTGTTCCCTGTAAGGCCTCGGTGCTCGCTAACGGACGTTAGAGCTGCTTATACGAGTGCCGTGAGCCCAACGCCAGAGGCTGACGAAGTAGAAGGTGTTGAATCTGAGGAGGAAGATGACGTTTACGAACCTTCTGTGGATGTAACATCTGCTAAGCCGAGGCGCACAGTGGAGAACATGGACCATGATTTGATGGAGTTTTCTTCTGAGGAGGAGGAGGAAGATGTTAATCACGTCAGTGATGTGAGTCTGGAAGGTCTCTGGATGCAGTTCATGCAGGACATGTCTCAGTACCTCCATGAGTCCCTGGACATCCAGACTTTGGCCCACTTCCTCTCGTGTCTGTCTGAAACCAGTCAGCTCCACATGATCAGAAACCTTCCATCGGTCCTCCAGGAGGGGAAGCCGAACCTTGTGCTTTGTTCAGCAGAAGAGGTTTTCACCACAACTCTGTCCTTCTACATGGAGAGTCCGGAGCAGCCGCTGCCGTCTTCTGACGAGGTTCTGGTGTGCAGAGAGGAAACCACCAAAGAGGAGGTGGAGATCTTTCTACGCCGCGCGCTCTTCCAAGGTTCCAGACAAAACTGGCAGAAGCTCTACTCTCTGGTTAACCCCGGTCTGCTGGGGTATGATGTCAGCGACGCGTTAATGGAGCTCTACGAGGGACTGGAGCGAAGTGCGAGCCCTCGTTATCGTCTGGTGATCGTCAGTCCCATTGTGCACCAGCACAGGAGTGTGCCGTCGTACTTTAGCAACAACAAAGTGCAGGCAGGCGTGAGTTTAACCCAAGGGAGTGCCAGGAAGTATCTGCATCACCACTTCACCCTGAAGTCACCAAACCAAGTTGCTCTGGTTTCCCCGGATAAACTGTCAGTGTGGACGGTGTCATCAGCACGGCCTGCGGTCGGTAAGAATAACTCGTTTCAAGGTTTATGCTTTTATTTCATGCTAAAGTTTAATTTGAATATTTTAGAACTCAAACGACATCTCTGGGAACTCAAGTTCATTTTAAAAAGCCGAGCTTGTGCCCTGTCTTTACAGAGACATACACAAATTCATTTGTTTCTACTTTATTCAGTTTATCTAGATAATGATAATAATAAACAATAATAATTCTTTATTAAAGTCCTGTCATATATACCCCGGTATTTATGATGAAAAATGAATAGCATTAAATTACATGAGCTGAAATACTGTAAATATAATCCATTTAAATGAAATAATTTAAATCTGTCAGTCTGGAAAACACAATCCTTTTAAGTTAATTTATATTCCGCAAAGAACTTCCTGCGCTATAATTGAATAAAATACATCTGAAGGTAAACTGGAGAAAAGTTGATCAAACCGTCTCTTCCTTCAGAACGATGTTCATAAGAGGCACTAGACTGTACTTTTACTACAGTAATCTTGGTGTTATTTTTGATCATGTCTTTTATCCCCCACATTAAAAACTTTACTAGAACCTCCTTCTTCCACCTGCGTAATATCACTAAAATTAGAAACATCTAAAAATGATGCAGAAAAACTGGTTCATGCATTTGTCACGTCTAGACTGGACTATTGTAATGGTTTGTTATCTGGGTGTCCAAATACTTCTTTACAGTTTGAGGTCAAAATGTTCTGGAACTTTAATATAAAATGGATCTTGGATGTTGATAATTTTGTTTGTTAGAAGTAAGATTTAAATATGTAGTCTTGTTGACATCAGTGTTTTCAAACAACAGGGAAGTCCCTTTATGTGGATCGTCTGTTTGAGAAGTTCCAGCAGAAATCTCAAAGTGCAAAATACATCAGGATCCGTCTGATTGAACCGTGTGTTGACATAGACTGTTTGATCAAGAGTCTGTCAGAGAAGCTGTCCCCTCTGAGAGAGCAGGACCCAGTTCTTTTTCACATCGACACATCAGGAGTAAGTTTACGAGCGTTTATACTTGCAGACAACACGTTCTGTTGTTGGCTGTCCATAAGAATCAGTCTTCTTGTTGACTTCAGGTTCGCTCAGGTCTGGAGGAGCTCCTTTTCCATCTCTTGGTTCTGGGCTGTTTGAGCGACAGCTATGGAAACCTATGGAGAAGGAATGAAGCTCATCTGATAACCGTGGAAGTCCTAAAAACGAACCAGTTTCTTCAAAACAGGCCAAAAGAGGTATAAATAGATGTAATACAGCTCTTTGTGTAACCTTTACCTTTTTTCAGATGCTGCATCAATTCCAGAAGATTAAAAATTATTGCATTTGGCTTCAATCTCTTACATTTCTTGTTATAATTACGTTAAAAAAATTTCATAAATTTCCATTTTTATTTATTTAGTTCGCTTTCTTCCTCAGATAAGACTTGGACTTCTTGACATTCTGCCCACCATTCATTGTAAACCTCCCAGAGAGGTGAAGCAGCTGTTGGCCAATCAAAGGTTCTCACCAAAGAAGAGCTTTGATCCACTCATGGATGAACAGGAGTTCTGCAGCGAGGGGATTCAGAGACCCTACCAGTATCTAAAGCTCTACAACCAGAATCAGGATCTGGATCATTTTAACTACAAGGAAAGGTCCAGAGTTGGAGATCCCGGTGATTGTCTTTATCACTTTCTGTTGTATTGTGGCATGGATGATCCATCTTGGGGCGAGCTGAAGAACTTCTCCTGGTTCCTCAATGTGCAGCTAAAAGACTGTGAGAACTCAGTTTTCTGTGATCCAGACTTTCTTGCCGGCCAGCTTCCTGGTTTTAAGGGTTTCATCGTAAAGTTCATGATTCGCATGGCAAGAGATTTTGCTTCTCCCTCTCTGAACACATCTGACCAAAGTCCCATGCTGCACATCAAAAGCTGGTCAGAAGATGACCTTGTCACTCGTCTGACACTTCGTAAGCGCTGGGAAAATGAGTCCCACCCATACATTTTCTTTAACGCAGACCACTCCTCAATGTCTTTCCTTGGATTTAATGTGCAGATGTGTCAAAGGACAAATACACTCAGTGCAGTTGACCCTCACAGCGGCAAGGTTCTGATAGAGCACGTAATGACACAAGAACTTTTTCAAGGTTTGCAGCGACAAAGGATTTCCCTCACCGAGGACTTCGATCAATTGCAGCGACCAGACAAAATCAAAAGGATTTCTTGTGTTGTTGGTGCATGGAAAGGAATTATGGATAGGGGATTTGATCCAGATCCAACTTACGAGCTCACCGCTGACAATGTGATGAAGATGCTGGCCATACACATGAGGTTCAGGTGTGGAATTCCAGTTGTTATCATGGGTGAGACAGGATGTGGCAAAACCAGACTGGTTCGTTTCCTGTGTACTCTGCAGAGGGAGGAAAAACCAGTAGAGAACATGGTTCTTGTCAAGGTTCATGGTGGAACCACAGCGGAAATGATCTACAGAAAGGTGCAGGAAGCCGAGGTGCTTGCTCAAATGAACATGCAAAGACACAAGTTAGACACCGTTCTGTTTTTTGATGAAGCCAACACCACAGAGGCCATTTTTGCCATCAAAGAAATTCTGTGTGATCAGACAGTGAAAGGAGAACCTCTGAAGTTGTTCAGTGGCTTGAAAATAATAGCTGCCTGCAATCCTTACAGGAAGCACTCTCCTGAAATGGTGGAACGTTTGGAACGAGCGGGATTGGGATACCGAGTGAAAGCAGATGAAACAAAAGATCGCCTGGGCAAAGTACCGTTGAGGCAGCTTGTGTACAGAGTTCACCCTTTACCTCCAAGCATGCTCTCTTTGGTGTGGGACTTTGGCCAGCTGAGCAACTTAACTGAGCTTTCTTACATCAGACAGATTGTCCAAAAGAAAGTAGCTGATTACCATCTGCCAGCAGCTTGCACAAACATCATTGCAAATGTTCTGGCTGCCTCACAGAAATATATGAGGAGTCGAAAAAACGAGTGCAGTTTTGTAAGTCTTCGAGATGTAGAGAGGTCCATGAAAGTGCTGATTTGGTTTTACCAGCACAACAAAAACATTTTGAACAACTACACTCACCTTGAAGAAAATCACAAGACCCTGAAGTGCTTGATCCTTGCTGTTGGAGTGTGCTATTACCCATCTCTTGTGACCAAAGAAGAGTACCTGGAAGAAATTTGTACCTACTTTCCAAGGCCAATGAATTCTGCAGCCACATTGCAGGAAGAGATTTCATCTTGTCAAGACCTCTTCCTCCAGAACATCCAGACAAGGGAGACCATTGCCAAAAACATTGCTCTTAAAGAAAATGTTTTTCTCATGGTGGTGTGCATAGAACTCAGGATCCCACTCTTTCTAGTTGGAAAACCAGGCAGCTCCAAGTCTCTTGCTAAAACTGTTGTAGCAGATGCCATGCAGGGCCAGAACTCTCACTGTGAACTGTTCAGGAGACTCAAGCAGGTCCATATGGTCTCCTTCCAGTGCAGCCCTCACTCAAGTCCAGAGGGCATCATAGGTACGTTCAAGAACTGTGCTCGCTTCCAGAAGGACAAAAACATGGATGAGTATGTGTCAGTGGTGGTTCTTGATGAGATAGGGCTTGCAGAAGATTCTCCACAGATGCCATTAAAGACCCTTCATCCTCTCTTGGAGGATGGCTGTATTGATGACAAACCACATCCACACATGAAGGTTGGGTTCGTTGGCATCTCCAACTGGGCTCTTGACCCCGCAAAAATGAACAGGGGGATCTTTGTCTCCAGATGGGATCCAAGTGAGGATGAGCTTGTGGAGACTGCCAAAGGAATTTGCTCATCTTCCAAACAGGTTCTCTTGAAAATCAAACACCTTTTTCCATCTCTGGCAAAGGCTTTCCTGAACATTTGTAGTGAGACCTCAAAAAATCAGTTCTTTGGTCTAAGAGATTATTACAGCCTTGTCAAAATGCTCTTTGCTGCAGTCACATCCACCCAACAAGAACCAGATGGAGAACAGCTGGTGGAGGCCATCTTACGTAACTTTAGTGGACAGCCAGAGAGTTTTAACCCTGTTATATTTTTTCAAGAAGTTCTCCAAGATCTCTCAGAATTTCCCAGACCAAGAACCCTGCAAATGGTGAAAAAGAATCTTGATCATGGCACCAATGAAGAGAGCCGTTACCTTCTGTTACTGACCACCAACAATGCAGCACTCCATATCCTTCAGCAACAAGTCTTTACCAAAGGAGACTATCCGCCACCTGAAATCATCTTTGGCTCAGGGTTCCCAAAGGACCAAGAGTATGCCCAGATCTGCCGGAATGTTAACCGTGTGAAAACGTGTATGGAGACAGGGCGTACCGTCATCCTCCTCAACATGCAGAATCTTTATGAAAGCCTGTACGATGCCTTGAACCAGTACTACGTCTACCTCAGTAAGCAGCAGTATGTTGATCTGGGTCTGGGCTCCCACAGGGTCAAATGTCGTGTTCATACAAACTTCAGACTAGTGGTGGTAGAAGACCAACAGAAGGTCTATGAACACTTTCCTGTGCCACTCATCAACAGGTTGGAAAAACACATAGTGGATCGGAGCACTGACCTGGAACTGTGGCAGCACAGGGTTTTGGAAAAACTCAGAGAATGGACAAAGGAGTTCTCTGGAGAAGCCAACAAGGATTTCAAGCTGTCAGACATTTTTATCGGCTTCCACAGCGATGCCTGTGCTAGTGCTCTACTGCAAGCACTGGAGAGGAGAGCACAAAAAGTTGGCCGGAGTGAAGAGCAGAACAAAACAAAAGCATCTGAGGCAGACAAAGATGAACCGGCTACTGAGATGGAAGATGATGAGTATGTTGATGCAATGGACACCGAGCAAGAAAATGGGTCAGAAGAAATAAACATTGATGAAACCAGTGAGGATAATGATGTCAGCAAAGAATTTGTGGAATCAGTAGAAATGATGGACATGGAAAATGAAGAAAATGACGAAGAAGAAGTTTTCAATTTGGCTAAAGGTTTATTGTTAAACTGCGCCACCCCTGATGCTGTGGTGAGGCTGAAATACTCAGATTTATCCAACCAGGAGAAAGAGAAGCTCCAGAGATTGTACTTCCAGCATCAGCATCACCACTCACTCAGAGATTTTCTGGGAGACTGTTTGAACAAACATCAGGAGTCCAGCAGGTTTCTGGAGGTAATGCATCAAACACAGCTTATAATTTATCGATTCTGTTCAGTCCTTTAGCAAGTTCGTCACAGCTCTTCTGTTTTGTGTTTCTGCACAGATCACCACTTTCTCCAGCTTGTTAACCAGATCAGATGTGAGGGTTTTATCTCATGCTCTGGGTCTGCATACAGACCGAATCCTTCTGCTCTCACTCCACCAGTTTGACACTGAAGTTTCCTTCTGCAATAAATTACGGTAAAACCTCAACAAATAATGTAGAACTGTTCCTTTATGATTGTCTACTTTTATATTAATCCATCTCTTTTACCAAAGTAATTCTTACTGTAGACAGTAATGATTTTTCCCATGTGTGTTGGGCACACCATGGGGATCGCAACAATTATATGTGAAGGGGATCTGTCCCCCCACATTTAAAAAAATATTAATTTGGACCCCCTACATTTACCATGAAATATTCGTATACCCAGTTTTCTTTCTATTTCTTCATGAACAAATCCATTTTACTTGATTAGTAGGAGAATACTCAAACCACTAAAAGTCCGTTCCGGGTTTTCCTGATCACCTACTACAACTCACTGCATGCAGTGTTTCTCTTCCATGACCTGCCTCGGCAGGGCGCTCACGAGAGGAGATGTGGGGACACCTCTGTTTTGTGCGCTAGCTTAGCACCACTTTAGTGCTGATTGTTGTTGATGGGGTGGAGGGTTAGCATGTGTGAGCGAAGCAGCATGCTACATCTGTAGCATCTTAGCTAACACATCAGTGTTGCGAGCCGCTAGTTCCAACAGATTTCGACAGGTGTGTGTGTGTGTGTGTCTGAGGGGGTTGGCTTGTTGCTCTCTAAAAATAGTTATAGAATCAAGTGTTTACTTATGCAGGTAAACGTAGAGGTTTAACAACCTGTTAAAACACACCAGAATGCAGGAAGTGGCATCTACTTTATTCAAAATTTTCTGAGGGAGGACCCCCCAGACCCCACCACCAGTGTGTTCCCCCCACATTACAAATACATCTGATGCTGATGGTGCACATGTGTGCATGTGTTTATGTAGCTGTCTGTTAGCAAAATGTCTCATTAACCATAACCACTAGGCAAGTTTTTTTTTTTTAACTTTCCAAAAGTAATGTACAGATGTAAAACTTTAAATTAACTACAGGTGTCAGTCGATTTCAATATGGCTGCCTGTATAAACAACATTTGCTTATACAAAAATGGTTATAACTTGGTCAAATTTACAGGCGTTGAGCTAACATTTGGTGGGGTAGTAGCTGAGAGTCATCCCAACACATTGTCTAAGTGTTAACGGCTCACGTAGATTGTTGTTTTAACTTTGGCATGCAAAGACACGGGCAATGTGCATTCCATCAAGAAATGATTCTTTTTAAGTGTCAACATTATTTTATAGATTTATCTAAAAATATGTGACATCAACTTTAAGAATAAAGCTATAAAATTTGACGGAATCTGTTTTGCTCTCATGGTAGTGTTGTTTATTTTTAATATGCGTTTCTTTTAGGTTTCTCTGTTTTAGATCATGTTAGATTCGCTCGTTTTGTTTTGAGCTGTACCGCTGCTTTTTTCACACACTTTGACCACTGCGGCTTATACAGTGGTGCAGCTAATTCATGGATTTTTTTTTGATGGGCTAACAAGCTTAATACCACCAAAACATGTAGCTTCATCATACCTGCACGCTCACATAGCTGCCCAATACATGTCTCTCTTGGGGTTTAGCGATCAATGACTTCCTGGTAGATTACTGTATTTTATTTTTATCTGCCGTGTTACATGCACTGTTCAGAAAAAAAACAAACATTTACTGTATTTGTGCATGTTACCGGTACGTATTTAATTAAAAGTAAAAAAAATATATATTTCTATGTAAATATTTCGTGTTACAATGTGAATGCCTGTAGCCTATAGACAAGTATGGCCTATTTATATATAATTTAAATTTTCTTTTTAAATTTAGCGGGCACAGCTTATACTCAGGTGCGCTCAATAGTCCAGAAATTACAGTATTTTTGTTTTCGGTTTTCTCAGGGCCTTCCTCCAAAGTGCGGGTCACTCTCTTCACATTCTGTTCATCCAGATGGACCTGGAGGAATCGCAGTGCTGCGACGAGCTCATCGCATCAGCAAAGTAGGCCTTAAAGCAGCTACTTTCATGTGAACACGTTCTAAGAGCAGGTCTGTATGAGAAGTGTGAGTATATGATCTGTCGACAGGTACGGCACCATGAACTACATGACGTCACGGGAGGATCAGCACTGCTGGGTGATTTTTATTGTGAAGGTTTCAAGGATTCAAAGTCAGTCCCAGTACATCGGTTTCCAGGGAGGTGAGGACAAACAGGACGAGGGATGTAACTGGAGCGCACCTCCTGTTTTTGTTTACTGCATTATTCATGTTTGGCGCTCGTTAATTTCATTTTTGTTCTGTTTTAAAGGCGTCTGGCATTCGGTGCACATCGATGACCTGAGGGACTCGGAGGACATGAGTCTGAATCTGTCAGTTTTCTGTGGGACTCTCATCAGCAGCCTGCTCAGTCCTGCACATCCTGGTAAAAAATGTACACCCTCAAGGTTTCACACCACAACTGGTAATTCATTCAGAAACCCCAGCCCTGCATGTTACTTTTGTATTATACATGTGATATAAAAAAGATCCACTGATATAATAGATATTTCACATTTATATACACATTAGAATACAAATTATATAATAATGTTAGCATTTTCTTCAGCTACCTTAAATTTAGATGTTTTTTATGTGAATTTCAACTTTCTGCTGCAGTGCAACGTTCAAAGTGAATACCAGAAATATATATGTGGATCCTAACTTTCCCCCAAATGTTTCTGTTTCTAATTACTTGAATTTGATCTTAAACATCACATGGTTAACTTTTATTTCTTACATAATAAACAACTGTTTTTGTTTTTTAACAGAAAATCAGAAAAGCAGTGATGCGGTGATGTCCGATGGCTCAGAAGACAGTAGTGTGAGTTGTTGCGGGAATTTTAGCCTTTTTTACATGTTTACTTTGTAAACATTGACCTGTTTTCTTCCAGGTCGAGCCAGCCCACCTTCACAGTTTGGCTTTGGTGAGGTCGTGCGTTCAGAAAGCCGTGGGGTTACTGAGGGACCTCGACAACGTGGCATCACGAAGCATGCAGCGAATGAACGTCCTCCTGATGCTTCTGGGCAGTGGTCAAAATCCTGCTGCAGGTGAACTCATTTAGTTCTTTTATTTCATGATTTTATTGCCTTAAGATGGAAAATAATCAGCGTGCATCCACACCATTCTAACCAAACTTTATTATTAAAGCTCTTTTTCAGAGAGCGTTGTTGAGCCGACTGGCCGAGACTCTGGCTCAGAGGGAAGAGATGATGGGAGCTCCCAAAGAGTGGGTGAACATGGAGGCCAAGAAACGCCAGGCTCTACAGGAGGGGGGCACTCTGAGGTAAAACCTGCTCTAAAGGAAACAAAACAAAATGAGCTCACAAGTTATTTAAAACAGATCAAGCATCTTTAAGTCTTACTGGAGACGAAACGTAACCAGTGAGAGACGGTGTGTCCTCCGTGGGTCATACTGAGTGTCTTGTCTTTGCCTTGAAGACACACCCTGTGGCGGTGTCTTCAGTTCACCGTGACGCCGATCTTAGCCAGCATGTTGGAGGTCCTGGACAGGTACTCGAACCTGGACCTGGTGTCGGACGACAGACTGAGCCAGGGGTTGATCCAGCTGTGGATGGACCTCCTGGCAGATCCACAGATTTTACACCTGACACCTCCCAGAAACCCCAGGTACAAGTTTGTTAGTTTGCACTTGTGTAGTTTACGACGTAGGGCTTCAGTTTTCTGTGATAAAACTTCCAGCGGGTCCGATCAGGAGGTGCTGGTCCAACATTACTTCATGTTGGATGGTGAAGAGCAGCCGTGCTCGGCTCCGTTCAGCTGGATCTTCAGAGCCCACCTGGAGAGCCTGTGGGAGGAATCTGAATTCATGCCAGGTTTACTTTAAACTCACATTCAGACATTTGTGCATGTAGGTACACTGTAGGTAAAAAAAGAACTTTATTCTGTTTTTATTTGTTTACAGTAACCAAAGCGGGCGGCGCAGAGAGGATCCTTCAGCTTGTGAGCGCCTTCAGCAGCAGCCGGCTGGGCGGGTACTTCCAGCGTCTCTCAGAGGAGGACCGACGGGAGATGGGCCTTCTGTTCCTGCACGACTTCCTGCTGCTGTCTTTGAACATCAAAACAAAAGCTGAGCTCAAGGTGCAGAGACGATCTGGACGTCACTCATTTGGAAACGTCATGTTTGGAAAACCAAAATAGTTCACAGAAGTCATCTGTTCTACAGACTTTCTGAATCCGTCATAACTGATTCTTTGATCTTTGGCTGCTTGATCTTAAAAATAAGAGATAAACTGGACAAGCTGAGGACAGAGACATAAGTTTAAGACCTAAAATAACAAATTCAGTAGAACGTTCACAACTGAAACTCATATCTTATAATAAACAGGAAACAACGACCAAACACAGGACCTGAGAGTCAAAGATGCTAAAAAAAAAACTGGGAAAAGTGCCAGTAACATTAGAAGCTCAACTTTTAGCTACTGTTTTGCTCCTTTTAATTTTCAACTATGGTTACTCTTATTTTAAATTCTCCACTTGCTGAATTTAGCTTTAAAGCATATGTTTTTGCCAATTTTAGCTTTTAGCCATGGTTTTGCTAAGTTTAACTTTAAGCTTTGGTCTAGCTAATTTTAGCTTTGTTTCCCATTTGGCCTAGAAAACAGCTTCTCCAATAAACACTGCAGTTTTTTAAAAATCACTGTGCATTTTCACAGAAAATGCTGTTTTTTTTTTTTTTTTTTTCTGTTAATTTCTATTTTTCTGTTGTAGATGAACATTTAAAATTAGCCAGAGCTGGACCATCGGTGACACATTTACAGACACTGGTGATCGTGTCGTTCACAGGTGTTCACCAGAGCCACGCGGGGCTGTGTGTCTGAGCTTCAGACCTCCGTGGGCGTCACCGCTGATCTTTCTCCTGCCTGGATGATGGCAGCTGTGAAACACTTTGCAGCCAGACTGGACACGCTCAGCCACATGTTCCTCCTGCAGCCCCAGCTAGCAGCTGAAGTTCTTCAGCGCGGGTCCAAGAGGATCGAGCAACAGGGAATGGTGACAGTGACCTTCTGTCTCATATCATTATTACTGTTTGATCAACATCTTAAGTGAAAGGCGTCTTCAAACATGATCCTTATTACAATGTCTGTTTGTGTTGTGGAGGTGGAGGACATTTTAGCTCTTGGTATCTGTGTGGAGCAGACCAAACATCAGACAGTGACGTCGCTCCACGAGTGTGAGTTGTTTGTGAGCAGAGTGGAGCTCCTGCAGCCGTGTCTGGACCGAGCGTTCAGTCAGAAGTACAGCGCTGTCTGCAGTGCTGCCTGTTTGCTGCACCTGGACTCCATCAGGTCGGAAGAACAATTTAAAAACTGTGTGTTTGTTGCAGATTCATTCATAAAGTCTTCTGTCCTTTCAGGTCTTTGTGGCACGGGATGCTCGTCGTTGCATGCTTCATCCAGAACATCATTTTTAAAGTTAATCAAGATGACTCAAAAGTAAAAGACGTGGCTCTGAAGCACTGCAACCTTCATCTGAATGTACGTTGAGATGTTTGTCTTAAGAAAATCTGCTCGAAGAATCAGAATCAGAATAAGCTTTATTATCATTGTACCGAGATACAGTGAGATTATATTCGTACAGTCGTCCAAAAGATGGGCGGAGTGCACGTTGCTGCTGCTGCTACAGGAGCGTGGCCTCTTGTCCTTGATCAGAATACTTTTAGATAGAAAAAGGAAAAGACAGGGTGGATAGTGGCATTACAAAAAAAAAAAATCTCTTCACATCTTGTCCTATCAGGACATGATTTAATACATCAAAAAACTTTACCAGCAAGAACATGTATAAACACATTACATATGCATTTGACTTCAAGACGGCGAGATTTGCCCATGAAGCACTTCCAGATAGGCCATAGTCCTGATAAGATGCTGATCAGTCGGCAGTTCTGATAAGCCTGCACAGAAGTTCTTGGGGAGCGGGGTTGTGATAGACAAAGCTTTTCCTTAGTTTATACATGTCCCAGGAGAAATTTGATAGTCGGCCTGCTTTCGAGGCCTGTCGGGGGAGTCAGATTCAGATAAGCTACAGTTGTTGAGTTCTTCATGCAGACTGTTTTTTTTCTCTTCTTGTCAGCCTTAAGTCCTGCTGGTACTTTAAATATCCAAAATGGCCAGATTTATAGGCATTGCACTGGTCCGTGCTATGAGTCTCCTTCAAGGTTGTCTCCAACATGCTGGCGAGTCCCAGAAGCCGCAGTTGGCCTGCGATTCTCACATATCTCTTCCACCTTATGGTTTAGCTCGTAAATCAGCTGGTTTTGAGTACTCGTAGCACGAACCAAACCTTCAAGGCAGGCAGCCTGACGAGGGTCAAATTAGCTGCAGCTGTCTTCTTTGTATGTTGATAAACCAGGAACTAGCTGATTCCAAAAAGTAGGACGTCTGTTATCATAAATCCAGTTATATATGTCTTTGGCATCCTCCTGAGATAAAACGGATAGACACATCAGCTCCCACATCCAAGATGTATCCTGCAGCAAGAGTCTCAGCGAGACATGAGGGCTCTCCATGACCCTGTCGCTTTGTTGAAAAAATTTTATTGATTGCGTTGAAAGTCCAGCTCACCAGATCCATAATAGTATTTTAAGTTAGGAAGATGTGTAACAGGAGCTCCGAGACACAGACAGAGAGCAAAAAAGCAGGAGGAAGAGGAGAACGGGGAGGGAGAGAAAAGGTGTCCGCCTTGTGCGAGAGCGAGTGCAGAAAAAAAATGAATGAAGCCATAAATGTGCTTCCCATGCCACGAGAGGATGAATAAAAAATGTTGTGATCTTCTCTAACAGCTGATGCAGGCGTCACCTGATATAAGAAGTGTGAAGACGCTGCAGCAGCTGATCCGAATCCTCAACTCCTTCCACGACGAGTGCATGAGCCGCGACCTCAGGTCAGAATCTGCAATGAACCGTTTACATTTAGACTAAACGAAAAGAATTATGTCTCCTGCAAAAATGCTGAGTCACGAAAATGTAAAGAAGCTGAAAGTGAGTTGGAAATGTTTCACAAGAACGCCGACTCAGCACAAGGTGATGAAGGTTGATTTGTTTCTGATTCACAGTGAGAGCGTCTCTCTTTTCTTTTCAAGGTTCGGTGTTTTGTGCCCAGTTTGTCTGCTGGAGCTCAGCGAGCCGTCGGCTCTGCCCTGTCAGCACGTCGTCTGCCTGCCGTGTCTTCAGCGCTGCATTCAGCAGAACCGCCGGTTCTGTCCCAAATGTCGCCAAGAGTTACCAAGTGACTTCACGCCGTCTGTTTCCCACAGCGTCAAGTTAGTTCCAAATAATGTCAGACAGAATTTTAAACTTTGACTTTGTTCACTGAAGACAAGCAAATCAACACTTTCTCAATTACCGGTATTCTTAAATAATCCTCTCTTGTCTTTTTATTTCCAAATATAAAATGATTTATATTTAACTTCTCTCACAGATTGTCATGGAAAATGTAAGAAAGTGCTGTTAATCTTGGAGCATGAAAACAAAAAACACAGTTCACTTTGGAGCCGTGCAGATGTCTTCAGGGGTTGATGAAGAAGTTTGTGTTTCAGGGCAGCCCTGAAGCAGCAGGCGGTCCTCAGAAGCTGCTGTAACTCCTTCTTCCTGGAGGTCGTGGCCAGGTTCTGTCTGTCCAAGGAGCAGAGGCCCGAGGACGGCGTGGTGGAGCTGCTCTTCTCTTTACTCGTCTCCGCCAATGGTCAGCCACAGAATTAAACTTTGATGAATAAATGAAGTGGCGACATGCCGCCTCACCCCCTCACCCCCCCCCCCTTGTTCTGTGCCGCAGGAGATGTTTACCGCACCAGAGAGCTCACCCCCTTCTTGGAGTGTGTGGACAACAGTCCGGTGGTCCGATCGGTGCTGCCCAAGCTACTGCTGCAGCACAGGTGGGAGCGACGGTGGGGGCGACGTGCCCAGATATAAAACGTGCATTTCTGCAAAAACGCCGTGCACTGAAATTTACTGAAGGAA
>JARVGQ010000610.1:30402508-30412582 GCA_031762355.1 Hypsolebias martinsi | reverse complement strand
AAATAAAGTCCAGCTGTTTTTGTCTTGAACTTTTTGAATTTGTCATTATAGCCACGTTTACCTATTACATGATACAATGGCATGCCATACTACTAATACTACTCTGCTGCCATCAAGTGGCTGAAAGTGGTACTGTTCTTTTTTTTTCAGTCGGAATGAATGAAAACGGTCATATCTCAGACAAAAATTGGTTTATAAATACAGTATGGGAAAAAAATCCATAAATATGTTGCTTCGGCCTATAAGTCGCAGGGCATGGAAGTTATGCACAAAAAAAAAACTTATAGGCTGAAAAATACAGTAAGAGGGGCAGGCTGGTCAACAGAGTTGGGTTTTCAGACCTGTTTTGAACAGTAAGAGAAATGTGATGTTCTATTTCATCCCTACTGACCGCCAGAGGGCGGTGCTGAATGCACTGAATGTTCCCTTCGCGCATGTGCTGTTCGAGTAATTATATCAATAACGTCACACAGGTGGGACCGGATAAGCAATCAGAGGCTATATAGCCTAGTGTTATCCGTAATTCAGTCCTTTTTTCTTCTCGCGCTCATTGGATCCAAGGCTACAGGCCTTGGTTTTTCTTTTCTCGCCGTCACTGGAGGCCCGACTGCCTGTTGGCCGGAGGCAGTGTGCTCACCCTGCGAGGGCCGCGACGGTTTAACCTTTATCAAGGTATTTCATTGGGTTACAGTGGCTTTGCCCCTCTCCCACACCACAGCGTTGCTAATGTGATTCAACACTGGTGAGTAACTTTTGCTTATTTCGTGGCTCCGCCGCTTGTGGTGGCTCCGTTCGCCCTTGGAGGAGGCTACCGTGTGGGTCACGTATGTAGTCTTTACTTTGCCTTGACTGTGGTTTGTCGCCATTGGTGTGGCTCCATCCGCTTAGGAGGCAATTTCCACGTGAGGTCGACACGTGGGTAAGTATTACTTCTACCAAGGTTTATTGTGTAGCCAGCTGCATTCTGGTTTTGTTTACTTTGGGAAGATGAGCGTTTGCGCACCTTCCATAAACTATTCATGAATGCGCCAACCTCATAGACGGTTGGGCTGAGCTAGCGGTGCGAGTCTCTTCGTTTTTTTGGCCTTGGTTTCTGTTGGTGATGGCTAGCATTTACGCACCCTCTCCCAATTTGCTTCTGTTGGTGAAGGCTAGCGTTTATGCACCCTTTCCCAATCCGCTTCTGTTGGTGAAGGCTAGCGTTTACGCACCCTCTCCCAATTTGCTTCTGTTGGCGAAGGCTGGCATTTATGCACCCGCTCCCAATCTGCTTCTGTTGGTGAAGGCTAGCGTTTATGCACCTTCTCCCAATCTGCTTCTGTTGGTGAAGGCTAGCGTCTGCGCACCCTCTACCAATTTGCTTCTGTTGGTGAAGGCTAGTGTATGTGCACCCTCTCCCAATTTGCTTCTATTGATAAAGGCTAGCGTTCGCGCAGCCTCTCCCAATTAATTTCTATTGGTGAAGGCTAGCGTCCACGCACCATTTCCCAATTTATTTTTGCCAACCTTTTTCTTTATTGGTGAAGGCTAGCGTCCACGCACCCTTTCCCAATTTTGGCCTGTCCTTCATCTTACACTTGAGTACACTGCCTACAGTTGGGAGTATGGATGGCTCTCACTGCTGTACAGCTTGTGGGGCCATGCTCCAGGCGGATGACGGTCACAACCTGTGTCCTGCCTGCCTTGGACATGACCATCTGGTGGAGGCCCTGTCGGAAAACCCCTGCATGAACTGCAGCTTCATGCCTCGTTCTGTAAGAGTGGCTCGGCTGGCCCAGCTCTGCCCCAAGCTCAGCCGTGACCTCCCGCCTTCTGGGCAGGAGGCTCCACCCAGGCGCTCAAAGCGCTGGACTGAGGCTGCAGTCCTTGTGGTCTCTCCTAGAAAGAGGCAAGCCAAGTCTGATCGGGGTCTTTCTACAAGAGTGGAGCGGCTGTCCGCTGAATTAGCGGAAATGAAGTCCCTTTTGTAGGCACGCCAACTGGGGACTGAGCCAGTGGCAGTGACTGGACTCTCCTCCCCACCCATGCCTGAGCTGGCTGCGGAAGATGTATTATCCTTGGCTGCCTCTACCTCTCATTTTCTAGGTGATGAGAAGGAACAGTCTGTCTCTGTGACTAGTTCTTTTTCTTCATCTCAGAGCGCAGTTAGTGAGTCAGGTGACGGCTCTATGCAGGACGGCATGCGTTTGGCCCTGGAACAACTGCAGCTGGACGTCCCACAACCAGAGGGGTCCATCCTGGGAAGTGCCTTCTTCAGGCGCGGCCGGACCCCTCCTTCATTTTCCATCCCTCCATCAGAGTAGTACCTGAAGGAGTTGCATGGGCTGGCGTGACCGAAGGACCTGGGCGCGCCTCTCCGCAGATGCCCAAGTGTTGGCGGCAATGCATAAGCACCTGCGGCAGGCCTGGATCGCATGCCGTCGATCGAACCTGCTGTTGCCTTGCTCATCATATCACCGGAGGCGGCCCTGCGCAGTGATGTTCAGTGCCCACGACCTCAGTGTCGCATCATGGACGAGTAACTCTGCAGAGCTTATCATGCCGGATGCGCGTGCTGGTCGCCTCTGCAAGTCCTTGGCACACCTCATGTTTGCCCTCTCCGCGTCCCTTCAGGGCACCAGTGATGCTACAGCGGCAATGGGCTTTAGTGATGCAGCGCTTCAGGCTTTTGAGCTGATGGGGCGCGTGATGTCCTTCTTGGTCCAAGCCCGCCGACAGGTCTGGTTTGCACAGTCAACATTGGCTGAGCCGTGTCGTAGATCCCTCCGTGATCTTCCGGTGGTGCCGGGGGAGTTGTTCGGTCCGGTTGCCTTAAAAGCGCTCAAACGGACCATCCAGGTACGACAGACGAGGTGGCAGCTTTTAACCCTTAGCAGGGCGATACCCCCTCCACCTCCTCGGCATCAGAGGCGCCCGCCGGCTGTCCCCGGCTTTCGGCCGCCTCAGGGTCCTTGCCCTCGTGCGGCTCAGCAGAGACCAAACAGGACCTTTCGTGAATCTGTCCGCCAACCAGCTGAGCAGGTCCAGACCAGGGGCTCTGGCCGCCCCCCCCCCCCCACGGCCCTTAGAGGCTGTGGAGGGAGACAGTGATGCCACCAGGCCAACCGTCGGATATTTCTCCCACCAGCAACCCAGATATTGGGCTGCTCACACCGTCGACGCATGGGTGGTTGCCACTCTGACCCATGGTTACTGGCTACAGTTCCGACGGTGGCCTCACATCTCACACCGGGTCAAGATGACTGTAATCACCGACCCGGTAAAAGCCCGAGCACTAGACCAAGAGCTTTCCATCCTCCTAGCCAAGGGTGCAACTGAGGCAGTGAACCCTCTGCGACAACCCAGAGGCTGTTACTCAGCTTACTTCCTTGTGCAAAAGAAGACGGGCGGCTTTTGTCCCATTTTGGATCTGAGGTGACTCAACCATTATTTAAAGGTGCTGCCCTTCCACATGCTCACGACAGCAGAGGTCCTTCAAGCGGTCACAGGGGGAGAATGGTTCGCATCTATAGACCTGAAGGATGCTTATTTTCATGTGCCTATTGCAGCAGAATATCGTCACTTTCTCAGGTTTACCTATCGGGTCGCCACTGGCAATTCCGGGTACTCCCATTCGGGTTCTTTCATTCCCCGAGGGTGTTCACTCGGTGTGTGAAGCCAGCCCTCTCTCCCCTGCAGGCCTATGGAATTCTGCCGTACCAATACAATTGGCTTTTCTGCGCCCCGTCTCGGGCCTATGCTATTCGCAACACAAATTGCCTGCTTGCTCACGTGTCCCAGTTGGGCCTCAATGTCAATATGGAGAAAAGCTGCCTGCTTCCTTCACAGACTATTACCTTTCTTGGAGTGGTTCTGGACTCACCCTCCATGACTGCTCACCCATCCGTTCAAAGGGTGGGTGACATACTCCAGTCGGTCAGTCAGTTCCGGCTGGGCAGGCAGCTCGCCTACGTTGCCCTCCTACGGCTACTAGGCAAACTGACCTCAGTCACTCGGGTAAATGGAGCTTACTGAAATAGCGCATTCCAGCCCCCTATGAGGGGCCCCAAAGCGCTTCACAGTACAAGCCATCCACCCATTCATACACACATTCATACACCGGTAGCGGTAGGCTGCCATGCAAGGCGCCAGCCAGTCCTACCGGGAGCAACTCGGGGTTAAGTGTCTTGCCCAGGGACACAACGAGGTATGCAGTGACCGGGGATAGAACCCCGGACCTTCCGGTCCTGAGCCGGCTGCCCTGCCTCTACACCATCTCAGGTGGTACCCTTAGGCCTGCTGTCTCTTCACCCCTTGGAGAGGTGGCTCAACAGCTTTTGCCTAGATGCCAGGCTGCACAGGCATCGCAAACTTACAGTGACATGGTCATGTCTTTGTACCCTGACTCCATGGAGGGACGAAGCTTATTTGTCCAGGGGTGTCCCCATGGGGGTGGTAGTGTGTCGCAGGGAAGTGGCCACGACAGATGCCCGCTCCACAGGATGGGGCGCTGTGTGGCAACACAGAGCGGTTCAGGGCCGCTGGGGCCAAAGGGACCGCTCCAGACATATAAATGTGCTGGAGCTGCGTGCAGTGCATATGGTGCTCAAGAACTTCCTGCCCCACCTGGAAGGGATGCATGTCCTTGTTCGGTCAGACAACACCTCTGTTGTCTACCACATCAACCACCAAGGGGGCACCAGATCAGCACAGTTTCTCAGTGTGTCCAGGGTGCTCTTGGAATGGGCCTCTACTCGTCAGTCCACCCTGTGGGCAACATACTTACCAGGGTGACACAGTCGGGTTGCAGATTTTCTCTCTCGCCAAAGGTCTGTTCCGGGAGAGTGGTCCCTCACAGCGACGTAGTGCAGATGATCTGGGACTGTTTTGGTCAAGCGGAGGTGGACCTGTTTGCAACAGAGGAGTCAACCCAGTGTCCCCTATGGTACTCCCATATGGGGGCGTCTGGTGCGCTGGGCCGGGACGCGCTGGCTCAGCCTTGGCCAAGGGTCCTTCTATATGCCTTTCCACCCTTTCTCTGATTTGGCCAACCCTTCACAGAGTCTTAGCGGAGGGCCACAGAATGCTATTGGTGGCCCCATATTGGCCAGCACGACCATGGTTCCCACTGCTACGGAGTCTGTGTCAGGATGTCCCATGGCGTCTTCCGACCAGGAGAGACTTGCTGTCTCAGCTGGGGGGTTTGCTATGGCACCCCAATCCTCAACGTCTGAGGGTGTGGCCGCTGCGAGGCCAGGAAAGCAGCTGACTGGAGTTTTGAGCGCCATCGGATGCACCATCTTGGGCGCCAGGGCACCTTCTACTCGTCAGCAGAACGAAAACAGGTGGCGTCTGTTTTCCCAATGGTGTTCTGATCACAATGAGGATCCAGTCTCCTGTGCAGTACCCACCATTCTGGAGTTTCTCTAGTCTCTCCTTGATAAGGGTCGCTCTCCTTCTATGCTTAAGGTCTATGTAGCAGCGATATCATCTAATCACGCCGGCATCAATGACTGTACAGTGGGAAGTCATAATCTAGTCTCTCTCTTTCTGCGTGTTGCCTGTAGGTTGCACCCACCGAAAGCTACTCGAGCACCAAGTTGGGACCTGCTGTTGGTTCTCGAAACTCTGTGCCGCCCTCCGTTCGAGCCTTTGATGCAAGCAGACCTCAAGTGGCTTTCATATAAGACTGCTTTTCTGTTGGCTATCGCCTCAGCAAAGAGGGTCGGTGAGTTGCACGCTTTTTAGTCAGCCCCTCATGTCTCAGGTGGGGCTCTGAGGTCTCTGGTGTTACCTTGTGGCCAAACATTGCTTTTGTACCAAAGGGCTTATCCCACTCTCACCGTAACCAACTGTTAAGGATGGCACGTTTTCAGCCTACGCCTGGCGAGGGGTCTGGATAATTGTGCCCAGTGAGATCACTGGAGAGATACATTGCAGCTACTGCTGCTATACGATACTCAGACCAGCTGTTTGTGTGTTACGGGGGCCCTAGACTGGGCTATCCTCTTTCCAAGCAGCGCCTTTCCCAATGGATTGTGGATGTCATCTGCCATGTCTACGCAGCAGGACACCATCCCCTGCTAGTCAGCGTGAAGGCACACTCTACCAGGATTAGTTTCCGCTTCCTGGGCTGCCCTGAGAGGGGTCTCACTGGAAGCAATATGTGCTGCTGCATCATGGGCTTTCCCGAGCATGTTCACCAGATTCTACAGAGTTAACGTGGCCACCCCTCATCCTGGGCCAGGTTCTTCTGCAAGGGTCCTTTGGGCTTCCTCAGTGAGGTATGTGCTCAGGATTCCTTGTGACATTGTTGATACTAATCATTCAGTGCTTTCAGCACCGCCCTCTGTCGGTCATCCAGGATTCATAGAACCGTAGTTACATTCATTACTTTTGTTTTGTTTTAAAGATTTTAAACACTCTTCACTGTGTTAACGGGAGCAGCTGAAAATACTGATGTAGGTAAAATAAGAGCTGCAACTCTAACTAAAAAGGTTTTATCTGTTTCATTTGGCTCAGACGTTGAGAAGAAATGTTGCAATCAGAGGTAAAACCACAAAGGTGGAAGTTTGGCCAGCACTGATACTGTTGATGATGAAAACAGGTGATCTTTTAGATTCGTCGTATCAGAAATCCTGTAAGCTCTCGGGTGCTGTGTGTGGGTTAATCTCAGCAGCAGATCAGACGTGTGCGAGTTAACGCCAGGATTCAGGCTGTTCACACTGTGAGTGACTGTGTAGAACAATGTGAGACATGCACAGCTGAACATCTAAAATAACAATGTCTGAATCAAAAATGGATCTGACACATGTTATTAATGTAATCTCAGTAGATTACATTGTTTGGTGTATTTTTATGTAATTAACAAATTTTAGTTTTAAATCCTTGTGACAAAGTACATTATGAAGTGGGAGTAATTTTAATTTTATGCCATTTTTAAGCAGCCAGTCCAGTGAAGAATAAATAGTTTGTATTAAAAACAGTTGGTTGTAAAAAAAAAATATATATATAATAATACCGGTAATTAGTTAATCCAGAAATGATCCACTAGTATTTTGTAAATCAAACCAGAATGTCTTTATATTAAAGACCCACTGCTAGTTGCTCTATCGTCCATGTTGTTTTTGTCACAAGCACCAGAATAAAGCAGTTAAAGTAAAAAAACGCTAACCGTTAGATGACAATAAATAAGTTCATCCTCCCACACTTCATGACTTTAAAGCCAACTCAGTGTTTTGTCACACGTGTTCTCATAAAAGTCTGTGAGCCTCTAAAGCGTGCAGAACCCAAGCCTCCTTAGTTTCTTTGCTGTTGTTCACAATCATATCGCCGTTTAAAGGAATGCACTGCAGTTTTGCATTTCTCTGTAAAAAACTCACTTGGAGTCACATTAAGTTCATCTTGTTCTCAAGCGGAGCCGATCACAGGGCCTGCTGTGTCCGATGAGGAGGACTCGGAGGATTCCTCAGCCTCCCAGCACGCACTGGCTCAGGAGAAGAAAAAGACGAGTCCAGCTGCAGCTGACGGGGACAGACAGTATTTTTGGAGGGACGGACACCAAGATACAATGGCAGAATTTTGGCTCAGTCACCCGATCTTCTACGATAAGGCGCAGCAGCATTACAAGAACAAAGAAATGAAGCTGCAGCTCATGCAGGAGTTGATTCAGCAAAACTGTGAGACATGGGAGAAGCTTCACAGCCCGCTGCCGACCGGTGAGTAGAAAGTGTGCGTTTTCATTGCAGAATCTTATTTAGAAATTAAATCTGGCAAGAAAAAATATTTATAGGTAGGTAATTTTATCAGTGTGGGCATTTTTTTTTTTAATTTTATTTAATACACTAATATTAGTTGTGGAGAATAGGTTATGGTCAACCAAAAGGTGCATGGTATTCATAATCAAATCATTTGTAATTATTAAAAGATAATGTTGGTGAAAAATACAGTACTGAAATTTTTTTTGTGTTCCTTGAATGTTACAGTTATCCAAGTGGATGCACATTTGCGTAACATGCGAACCCGATTTGTGAAGCTGATGAAACGCAAATCTGCCGCCCCCACGCTGATACTGTCGTACACGGATCAGAAGATCTGGGAGCGCTACCAGTTCCTTCGCCCGTACATTCAGCGTAGCAGGGCATCAGCAACACACACGGTGAGTGTGAAATGTTGCTTCAGTGCACCTGTTCAAAACATTTCACTCAGCCGCCGGCTTTTTGTTGTGCTTGCAGTTTTCTGGAGGACAACCTGGAGGTGGTGATGCTGCTGATGATGCCGGGGAGGATGACAAGAGTCTGCTGTGGAGTCTGCAGCCTTCCACCTCCCAGACCAAGTCCAAAAAGAAAGGAAAGAGGAAAAAGAGACGTCTGGTCACGTCTTCTGTACCATCCACTCTACTAGACAGTGAGGACATATCTAAGATGGAGGTGACACATTCTACAAAACCTTGAACAAATTAATCTTGAGCTTTAATCATTTATGTCTTTCTTTTTTTGTCATCTCCATAATTTTGTGTTTGTATGTTGCAGATTTTGCAGCAGGCCAAGAACTTGATCTGCAACATCAGGAACCCAACAAGGAATGATCACGAGAGGAGGGTCAGAGACTTCAGCAGGTATATGGAGTCCGAGATGCTTCGGATACCAGAGTCTTCGTGGGATGAGTGTAGTTTCACCATAATGAATGTGATCCGAGGGTTCAAGGCTGCTCAGCAACCGGGTCACGTGGCCTTGAGACAACCGCAGGCGTACCAGCAGGTACTCCATCACATATCCCATTTTCTTTATTCAACAATGTAAGGAGTTTTCAGCAAGATAAGAACTTTGGAAACACTAGAACAGATGATTCAAATTGATGTAGTTTTTAATAATTTTAATAACTTTTCACTTCTTTTAGAATTATGGAAGCCAGTACCAGCAGCCAGCAGGATATTACACACAGCAGAGTGGCACCTTCTAGCAGTCTGGTACAGAGTGGTCAGGATGGTGCTGTCCTAACTTTGATCGCCACAGTGAGTAGATGAGCGTTGGACCCTACAACACCTATTTGGGTCAGGACAGAAGCTGAAGCCTTCAGCACTTAAACAACAGTCCAGTCACCAGGAGGAAGGCAGCAACTAGACACGCTCCACGTGACGCCAACGCAAAGCTGAAGCAGCCACCACAGCCTCGGTATCGACGTGGACTAGAGGCAGGGCGGGAAGATAGAAGTTAAACCCACAAAGACTGAGTGCCTCCATGTAGGCAAGCTGCAGTACAATTTGTAGGTCACTTTAAAAAGTTGAATAGAACATTTTCTTGGCTGAAAAAAATAAAAAACATAATGTATCTATATATTATTTATATTGATGGTACAGCCTATGTCTCTAGTGTTCAGACTCCTGATCCAAAAATGCAATATGGTGGCACTTAAAATAATGGCTATTTTGGCTTTAGTTTGGACAGTGGAAGTTAAGCGTGTTGCTTTGTCCCTTTTTATTTATGTCCATTAGGTTTGGGCGATAGACGAAGAATAAATTGCCAATCAGCCACCACTGATGGGCAATTTATTCACCAGCTGCTTATTTGTGATCCAAAAAAGAAAACCATTACATGTTTAGGATTATTTTGGTTTCAAACCAAGAAGTTACTTAAAACTTCTGGCAAGAAATAAACCAGGTTTGTCCAGCGTGCTCAGGGCTGATATAAGAGCTATAGGCACATTTATCACATTGAAAATGTGTTAATCTCTGGGATCATGTCTTTGTCACAACAAATAAGACTTTGAAAGTTAGAACATGCATGAAAAATTACTTTATAAATCATGTTTTCTTGACAAGCCGCGGTGCACCAGCGCATGTAGGAGGAGGACTGTGTCTCGGCAGACATTATCACTTCAGTTAGAAATCTTAACCAACCGTGGTTTTATTGTTTTAAACAAAGCAGCTGCAAACAAAAGCAAATAAGGACTATCAGGCAGCTGTTACTAATAACTGTAATATAAATAAATCAAGTATAATTGTTTAATACCCAGATGTATGCTCAATAATCCAGGTAGAAAAATCTAAAAAAGCTAAGTCTGGTCCTCTGGACATTCAAAAAAAAAAAAAAAAAA
>JARVGQ010000610.1:30345017-30355179 GCA_031762355.1 Hypsolebias martinsi | reverse complement strand
AGAAATGGCAAATAGGCATTAGATAAAGGGCTTTCAATGATTTAAAACATACCTGCAGACAGCCTCCTTGAGTCACTGCACGGCTCTGTTCCCAGACAAAAAAAAAAAAAAATAAAGGAACGAAAGAACATGATGGTAGGTACAGCTCACGTTGGACGTGCCCAGGGCGCAGAAATCTGCGCCCAGCATCTTCCTATTCTCTTGCAACAATGTGGAATAACTGTGCATGCACCATTTTTAATGAGAGTCTATGGATAAGATTCCTGCGCCCCAGGACCGGAAATACGTCACCAATCAGAAAAAGTTTTTTGAAACAAACAGTATAACTCATCAATACCTATAAAATATTTATCCTACACAACTAAAAACATATATATATATATATATTTTTTTTTGAAATATTTTAATTTTATTATTTCATTCTTCTTTTTTTTTTTTTTTTAAGTCTTCATTGTAAAATGGTGAATAGCTCCAGAAGTTCCAGTGGGGCGGCGCCCTAGCGCCCCCTATTGGCCGGCCGCCCCTGGTAACAACTCACTCTCAGCTACAACCAAACCAAATTTCAGCTCAATGTCTCAAAGAATGACTGAGTTAGAGTCAATTTTGTATTTCTGAGGTAGCCGTGGCAGCCATCTTGAATCAAAATGGCTCCAAAGGTTAACAACTTCTAGAGATGCATAATTTCTGTGAGTTTCAAAAAAATCCAACAAGCTGTTCATGAGCTGTGGTCGTTAGAAGCTGTTAAGAGTTGCGTCAGGCTTTTTCAATGAGAAAAATGGCGTCTTTGTTGCCATGGTAACTCAAAATGACAGTAGAAGTACAGTAATAGCAAACATCACGGTGCCGAGCCGCTCGTTTTGACATAACGTCTGTGGGGGGACAAGATGCAGTTTGGGCCATGTCAAAGTTGATGGAAGCGCAAGATAAAGTTAAGAAACCCTCGTCAGGTGGATAATAACAGGTGCTGCCTTCAGTCCCCAATTACTAAAAGAAGAGAAGAAGAAACCGAGTCAAAGTTCTGAATAAAGATCTTGCCTTCAGATGACTGTCAGCTACTACCACACCAGGTTTTAGCTCTGTATCTGTAAACTGACTGAGTTGTCGCCATGTTTCTGTTGGCTACGTTTGATTAGTTGTGGCAGCCATCTTGTGTCATGTTGGATGCAAAAGTTGTGCATGTGGGATCACTTTCATCCCACCTGTTGTTCATGAGATATTTTGCTAACAGACAGAGGATCACCTGTCCTTTGCAGCTATGACTGTGTCAAAAACTAATTTAATTTAGATTCACGTTTCATGCAATAATCACATTATTTTTCTTGGAAATAGCATTTGAGGAAAAATGAGGGATTTTTGATGCATTTGTAAAATAATGAAGTTTAATTAATGATTGTTGGGCCCAAAGCTTCAGAACTCATCTGACTTTAATCCAGATGTGATCCATCGACAAACTTTAAAGAAATGTGATCTTCCAGTTATTCCACTTCTTCTCTTTGTTTCCGATGCAAAGTTTCTCACGTTTCTCTTTTCTTTGTCCAACGACGTGAGATAAAATGTCCTTCAGTATTTATAGAAGCTCGGCTCCCGTAGGAGGTGTAGGGTTTGCAGAAGGTTTGACCTTCAACACACGCAGGCAGCTGCAGGCTTGCAAACGATGCACAACCTCCAAGATGCTACAGAAGATATCCGTCTAGTTCTTCCTTTAAATAAAGGTAATTAGTTGTTTTCTTATTTCTACACAGAAATGAACCTGCAGACACCTGATCCTCGCCACACGCCTCGGCTCAGACCAGCAGAGAGAAAGATGATCTTCATGAATGAGAAGGTCGAGAGGCTGACACTAAAGACCTATAATCACTCCAGCTGATCAATAACAGCATCGTCCAGGCCGGCCAAACACTCCTGAAGCTTGGTGAGTTTCCTCACTGTGTGAAGCACCGTGGCTCCTCCGAGTCCTGCAGATTCTGGAAGCAGAGATGAACTCTTGTGGCTCCAGAGGTGTTTAATTAAATCCTCCTCTCTGCTCAGACTGATTTTAAACGTCGACGCCTCAGTTTTCTGTCAGGACAGAAGAACCAGAGCGGATCGGAGGAGTGACTCTGATGTAAACCTTGTTTAAAATATATTTCCCAGGATTGGGATGCAGCTCTGCAGAGGGGCAGTGGGCGGGGGGGGCAGGGGGGGTCTGAGCCCTCTGACTGTTTTCCATTTAATTATTCATCAAGAGATCGCTGCACCTGAAACAACAGCGCACGGAGACAAAAGATGCTGGCAGCAGCAGCGAGTAGCCATTTAACTGTTTCACTGATGTTTGGGAGGAAAATAAGACACTTCTTCTGGGGGGGGGGGCTGTGAAATCCTCAGCTGAGAGACGACAGTGGAAATAAATTTCTGTTCTGATTCTGAGCAGCTTGAAGCCAAAGCCCTGAGCTGAAGTTTGAGCAGGACTGAACCCAGGAGGCTGAAACGACGACGAGCGTCTGTTTCTTTACAGACTTTGAAGTGACAAATGAATAAAACGCTTCAGGTCGACACAAAGTCATCAAACAGCTACAGCGAGACAAAGCAGACACGCTTCTCTAAGAATAACTCTTACAAAAAGTCTCCAGACACAGAAAGTTGGTGATGCAGAGCAGAAGTGCACAAAGAAAGAACTTTATATTTTATACTTCTGCAGCAGCATCTCACCTCCACATCCAGTTATCTCAGAGTCTGCCCTCCTGGACCGGTCGCTGTGGTTCCCCCCCAGAGGCTCCTGCAGAGACCCTGCTGGACGCCTGGCGAGGAGATGACGAGGAGGAGGAGGAGGAGGAGGAGGAAGAGGAGGAGAGGGATCCAGGCTGACGGCACATCACTGTAACGAGCGAGTGGAGTGAGAGGAGAGAAATGAAGCAGAGTGAAAAATGAAGGGGAGGAGACTGATGTGTGAAGAGGGAGGAAACCGTTTGGATGAAAGATTACGAGAAAAAATGAAGGAAAATCACACGGAGGCTGACGGCAGATACAAAGAGGTCATTTTTCACAAGTTCACTCTGGAAAAGTGACAAAATAAGTAAACTCAAAGCTGCTGGAACAAAATCTGTGTCCAAATTCCAGACGATGAACCAAGCAGCTGCCACCAGACTCCTGCCACTCTGCTGAGGAACGTCCAACCACCCCGGGGCTCTAATCTCTGCAGGATTATATTTAGTTGGTTAAAGTTTTCAAGAACTTCTCTAAATTAAAGTTTGAAAAAGTATGCATGAATAATGACTTCTTTTTTCAAACTGCTTCTTTTTGCAGACACAGGAAAGTATGAAGTGTTTGTTTACACCAACACAGAGCGTCCGGAAAGACTTCACATTTTCCACATTCTGTTAGATTACAACCGTAATCCAAAATGGATTAAACATGTTGACGCTCCGAGCTGAGCCCAGTCCTGTTTCCACTCATCGTCCTTCACGTGCTTCTACAACTTGATTAGACGCCACTGGTGCTAAGCTGAGGACCCTGGACAGGATCTGGAGAGGCTCTCACCCATCTTCAGAAGGTTTCATGAACCGAAGAAGTCCAAGGAATCATCTACAGATCTCAGTGGCAGAGTTGTCTCGAGGCACAGACCTGGGGCAGAAACGTTTCTGTCCTGAGAGTTCTGCAGGACTGAGTCCAGTGGCCAACATGTTCTGTAAGGAAGACTTTTGGAACCACCAGGACTCTTCACAGAGCTTGTATCATGGCTGGAGACTTCAGCCAGTCTGAGCGACCAGGAGAGAAGGGCCTCAGTCAGGACCAAGACTCAGATGGTGACCCTGACCTCCAGCACTGGACTGTGGAGACCAGAGAACGTCCCAGAAGGACAGCCATGTCTGCAGCTCTCCACCAACCAGGCCTGACTGCTTCATGGTTCAGTTAGCAGCTAAAACTCAACGCCCTCTGAGGGAAACAGGTCTCTCTAGATCTTCATTTAAAATTTAGGGATGCAAGTGGTGGGCAAAACACAATAATTTAAAGTACCATATTTTTCAGACTATAAGGTGCAACATCAATGAACGGGTCTGTTTTCATACATTAAGCGAAACTAAAACATTTTGACAGATGTTTGAGCTCCATGTGCAACATAAAATCAGTTTGAGGTCAGTAAGCACAACCAGGATTACTACATAAAGGCGCACCAGATTATAAAGCTCACTGTTGATTTTTGAGAAAATGAAAGGATTTTAAGTGCGCCTTATAGTCTGAAAAATATGGTATTTAGATGAAATTTTAATGAGTTTTTCTTTCTACAAACTGCTCAACTATAAATTGTGTTTAAAGTTCCTCTTGTACAGATGAACTGGTTGTTTTGGTCTTTACGTCAGTTTTTATGTCAAACTGTGCAACCATTAGTTTATAAAGATGTATTAGAATAAAACCATAAAAAATCCTTATTACAAACAGAGAGGGCTACAATGTCAAATAAATCCAAGAAGTCCACGTTAGAAAAGCGAGCTGTATGTCGGCGTGACAACCAGCAGCAGCAGCCTTCTAATTTCTCCTGTGTATTCTTCACAGCATCTCAGACTAACACAATTACATGCAGGGAAATCATCCTATCAGTGCATCTGGAAGACGGCTTGTTGTTCTGAACGAGACAAACGTCTCTTTAATTGGTCTAAATCCTTTCAGAGAGCACGTCTCACGGCCACAAACAGAGCTCCAAAACAAACAGAGGCTTAAAACCAGCAGATCTGACGACCCAATGTTTCTAAAGTGTGTTGACGAACCACTCTGATGGACGCACCGCTGCACATTGCTCAGAGTTTCACCCCTGACCTCTCTTGCAGCGGGGACCGGTCAGACCATAATACCCAGTGCAGTTGATGGTGCACGGACACGACTCAGACATGCTGAGCTCAAAGAGGAAGAAGAGGAAATTCTGCTTCATACTGAATGTTCCCATGATCCAGTTTTCCTTTTAAGGGAAAGAAAAAAGAAACCCATCAACCTAACACCAACGCAGTTCTTCACATGTTCAAGAGAACATTTGTACAAATGTAACTAAAGTTTTAGCAGAAAAACCAAATAATAAGAGCCGAAATGAACAGACTTCAAGACCAGTGAGAATTAATGGTGATACAGTGAAACGGTTCAGCAACGAGCACGGGGAGGGACAGGAACCAGGGCACGAGGAGAAGGTTCAGAAACACAGCGGATGGTGATGATTTCTCTCTGACAGGTGGAGTTAAGGATCGTCGAGGGAGCACAGGGCCCAACGGTCCCAGTACGATGAAGGAAGGCGTCCCAGGTAAGTCTCAGGTGGTGGTTGGAAGGTGGTGAGACAGCTGAGAAGGTCACAAGAAAACTCAGAGTTACACAGAGGAGACCAGGATGAGGTAGGTCACATAGTCTGATGCTGAAACATGGAGAACACAGAGGAAGTCTTTTCACATCGTAGGAGAAGCACAAATACTGGTATGTAATGCTCCAGCGGCAAATAGAGCTCTTCTGCAGCCTTTTCTACTCCTGCAGCTCATCAAGGGATTGGTCCAGCTGTGGCTTGTTGGCGCCGTCTTGTGACTTGAGGCGGCTGAAGAAACTGAACTTCCACAGTAACGTAATTACGTTGTTGCACCAGCGATTGATTCCTGAGGTTCTTCATAAAGATGAAAAAGTTTAGCTCATTAAATCACATTTTTCAGACTCAGAAGTCTTCAAGCTGGATCTGTGACATCTTCCTGCCACTTGAGGTCAACCTACTGCTGTTATGCCTCTGAGCTGCCAGCAACTGAAGGAGCCTTAATGGTCCATAAGTAAAGGGTCAAACAGGCATCGTGCTCATTGGTGTCACGTGATAACAGATGAAAAGGTCAGAGGTCAGAGAGGAGATCCAATCCGTCCAGAGAGTTCAAACTCTGCCTAAAACTCCATCCAGAAGGAGGCGTCCAGAAATTATCCTTATCCATCCATCCATTATCTTTTACCTGCTTCTTCCACTTTGGGTCACAGGTGCCCATGTCCAGCAGTCACTGTGCGAGGGGCGGGGACACCCTGGACAGGTCTCCAGTCCATCACAGGGACACCTGATCCTGGTCAGGAAGCTCATTTCAGCAGCTTGTGTCCAGGATCTGGTTCTTTCAGTCATGATCCAGACCTCATGACCACATGTGAGGACTGGAACATCGACAGACCAGTACTGTGCTGTATGAAGTCCACACAGATGAAGGAGCACATGTGTCTGGCAAACATGCACAACAAAGAGACATCAGAGTGTCCTCCTGGACCACAGGCCTGGTGGTCAAGCCTTGGCTCCTGGGACTCTGCAGGGACACGCCCGAACAGGAAGCCATTTCCCCGTGGACCCACCACCTGCGAGGAGAGCCATCAAACTCGGGGGGAGGATGTGGCCCAGGTGGCAGGTAAGGGCGGAGCTCTGCTGGCTCCAGTAAGGTTGAATGTTCCACGATTCTGAAAGCTCCATCCTTGTTGAACGTCTCAGTCTGATTTATGAACCAGCAGCAGCTTGAAGATGGTTCATTTTTACAGATTTATGGCTGAACTGCTGTGAGGCTTTTGGGGGTGTTGGAGAAATGACAGAAGACCCAAACCCAGGACCAAAACCATCGCAGAACGAGGTTACAACCAAAACTTTTCTCAAATAAAATCCCCACAGCTGATTTGGAGACTTCATAAAGATAAAGATGGTGCTTGTTCACACTTAATACACCAGCTATTGAAAAATTGGCCAACTCCCTCCCCCAAAGAGAGCAAACCCTTAAATGTCTGATTCTTCTGAAAGCTGCTCCGATCCTCGATTGTGAGACTGATGAGTTAAACCTCCTGTCAGTGACGTCTCTGTGGCTCCACACAGATTTATTCAGCAGATTAGAGGAGATTATGAATAGATTGGAAAAATATTATTCCACTTAGGTTTTACATATTTTTACAGACTTTATTCTCTAAACTTTGCTGTGTGAACAGAATCGAACGTTTTAAACACTTTTTGTGGACCGGGCCTGCCTGACCAGAGGGTCGTTCTGTGTTTTGTGTTGAAGGATTGACGTCCAGCTGCAGCTCGTCGGTTCTGAAGACCCGATGTGCAGCTGTCAGGTCAGACTCTGATCCGTTTGACGTCTCCTGCTGCCACAGGCCTAACTTTTCCCTTCACTAATCCTAAACTTTTTTTTTTCCATCTCACCACAACGCTGTAACTGCAGTTTCAGTCCAGAGCTTCTTCACCAGAGTCCTCATTTAACTTCCAGCAAAGCTGCCTGCGACATTAGTTTGGTAATCAATCACTTTTTGTATTTCGGCTGATGCAACTCCCCCTCCCCCAAATCCCTGCAAATAAAAGTAAAGTCTCATTAGAAGGAACCTAATATCGTCCATCTTGTTTGAATCACAATCCACCTTCTAACGAGGACTTTGGGAATATTTGGGTTCCGTTTAACGCTAAGCTAATTAGTTTTTAATTGGGAACTCATCCAAGATGGCTGCTCGTACAGAAGTTTCAAGGTCTATAAAAACATGTTTATTAGTCAGAGTCGCTGCAGCTGCCACTTTATCTACTAAATGACCATTAACCCTCCTGCTGCCCTGAGGTCAGAATTACTTCAGTTTAAAACTGAGGCCTCCTGGGCATTTTAACAGTTAACATTTATTAATTACTGAGCTGACTGATCAAAATGAAAAATTGATTTCTTAAAGTCCAAAACTAAAAATAAACATCCCATTTTTTTATTTATTATAAAATCTTTTTTTATCCTCCGTTATTATTTCTCACAGCTGATGTTGCAGTGCCAAAAGAAGAACACTGACTGTGAAACAGAAGAATTCAGTGATATAAAAAACAACACCTGAAACATGATCTCAGAGATGGAGTGTGCATGTCAACAACTCTGCAACATGACAAATAAAACGCATTAGAGGATGTGACGGACTCTGCACACTAACCCCCAGGTTCATGTTTTTTTATGCACAAGCTGTAAAACGATCCTCTGAATCATGATCCAGATTTTTTCAAAAACAAAACGATAAACGCGTCTGCCCGCTGCATCGTTCAGAGAAACATTTTCTGTTCCAGGTTCCAAGGCGATGACGAATCTTTAAGACTGATAACTCCCACTGACAACTCCATAAAATAAACACGTTTACAGTAAATCTAATCAAAAGTACTAAAATTAGCCTTTTCATAAAACGTTTTTGTGATGTAACAGAAAAAAAAAAACACGCCTCTCACTGAGCTTCCTCCTCCCGCCACAATAAGAGCTTTACTAAATGATGCTTTGCATCATCACAGTAAATGTGTGCAGAGCATCTATTTTAGATCTGGCAACCTTCTGTCATCCCTCCATCACATCCTCCAGCTCGGGTACCCTCAGACTTCACTGTTATGGCTTTCTTACTACCCCACCTAGTGGCTCAGAGGTGTAACAACAGCGAGTTGACCCTCGACTGTGCCTCCAGGAACTAAAGGCCTCTGAGAACGGGATGGAGGGTCCAGATGTATAAGAAAGGAGAAATGGAGCTACTCTGGAGGTTCTCAGCTGGTCCTGTTTTTCAGGATCGATCTTTGACCAGAGGTTACGTACAAACACCGGGCATGGTGTCGGTCCAGGTGTCGGTCCAGGTGTCACGAGGAAACGGGATCCAGGTAAACGAGAACAGGAGCAATGGAAGGTTCAAACAAGGAATGGAGGCCACAACAATCCCTCAGACGGCTGCTCAGTCAGGCGCTGGATGATGCTCTGCACTCGTCTTAAACACTGTGGTGACGAAGGGCCCGTGAACCTTCAGGTGTGTCGACCAAACCAGGAAGTGAGTTAGACCATGGAGTGAGCTCCAGCCAGCCCACAGCTCCACCTACAGAAAAAAGAAGAGAACAGGGAGAACAAGTAAAACGTTTCCTGCTAACGTCGTTCATGGTGCAGCGATAACATCAAACATTTAAAGTTTATTGAGTTGTTCCAGTCCATGTGGAAGTACTGGTTGTTCTAAAGTATATTGTTTGTAACGTGCATGAAGTGTGCATCAGGTGTGTCATGTAGCGCAGATCTTTGTCAAACTGACAGATTTTCTTGTAATCTGAAGTGATCTTATTCTCCAGACTTCCTGGACAATTCTTAAGGTTTTCTAGAATTCAGTTCAGTTTCGGTCCTTGAAGGTGAACATTTTCAGATAAAATGCTATTTTTTTTATTTTTATTTTTATTTAGTTAAAACCACCAAACCCTGACCTCTGGATCAGTCAGGCATCTAAACTCAAGGGATGGACCAGTGTCCTGACACACAACAGACAACATGGTGATGCTCAGGTTGTCTCTTTGTTAGCAGCAGCCCATCACAGACACTCCGTTTGTTTCTTTAGCTGAATCTGTAGCAGCGTTACAGAAAATAAAAATTTAGCTCCAACCAGGACGTTCTCAAAGAGCCTCCATCTGAAAACTCTGAGGTCCTCAGCTGTTTGACAGATTTTAAGAAGTTTACTGAATACAATGTTGTTAAAACACGTTTTACGTTCCTTAAAGTTGTATTTAAGTTTCTCTGAGACGTGTTTATAGTTCTGGTCTTTCTCTGGATTCATCTCCTCGTGTGAAACAGACACAGCTGAGGAGGCAAAGGAAGCAGAAAGAGGCGCCTGAGTGTGATTAAATGATGCTCGGCTCGTCTCTCAGGTCACCTCGGTCTGGGATCCTGCCAGAACCTTGGTGCTCCAAAGTGTCCCTCTGAGGAGCCTCCATGGATCTGAAACCTGAGCAGAGAGCCTCAACACGAGTGCAGGTGGAGACAACAAAGACTTCCTGTCTCCTGTTCGAGTCCTTCCAGAGCACTGAGTCGCTGTGGCAGAGTCTCTGGAGGTTCTCTGGTTCTGACCTGAACTGGACTTTCTGCTGTAGAACAGAACATTGTTACATCACTGAGATTCACGGTCTGCTGCGGGAAAAACAGTCAGAGCGAGAACACTGTTAAAGACAGAGCGAGAATATCAATAAAAACAGTTAAATGTAGAACATTTTAAAAACAGTTAGAGTGAAAAATGCAAATAAATGTACAAATAAAGCCTCTCAATCTCAATATGTTGACGCCCCTATACACAACATGGGGCACACTCTGGATTTGGTGATCACAGACACTGTACCTATCAATAACTTATCTGTATATGACCTGGGTGTCTCGGACCACAGTGTCATCTCCCTGGAAGTGCCTTC
>JARVGQ010000610.1:30325053-30336375 GCA_031762355.1 Hypsolebias martinsi | reverse complement strand
AATGAGATTTTCTTTTTTTTTTTTTCATTCAACCTTTATTTAGGCAGGTTAATCTCACTGAGCTTCGAGGACTCATTTACAAGAGAGACCTGGAATATTTTGCTAACAGACGAAAAACACGTAGACACAGGCAGACATCTTCTGCCTTCAGAGCTCAGTGATAAAGTTTAAATATTTATTTACAACAAGGAGGCCCGTCACGTGATCAAATAATAAAAGTCACCAGAGTAAATGTTTGCACGTGAACGCAACACAGGAAGTCCGCAGGGAGAATAAAGTCCTTTAACTTTCAGACGTAAGAGCAGATGTTTGTATTTTTATTTATTTATTTATTTTGTTGTGTGTAGACTCCGCCTCGGGGTTTTTGGTCGGATGTTTCTGATGAAACATTTCCTCTGAACACTTTCAGTTAAGCTTCCCGCCACCACACCTCCACAACTGCATTTCCCACAATGCCCCGCGCTCCAAGCAGGAAGAACGTTGCCTCGCAGGGGCTCACTCTGATCCAAGTTAGGAGCTTTCAGCTGCCAGCCTCGGCCCATCATGTAAGAGCTACGGAGGATCTTTTGCAGCGCTTTTGCACGAATTCCCCACGTTTCCTGACGCACGCGCGGGCCGTGCATTCGTAGCCGCGCCGCGTGCACGGACGCGAGCGCTTCGGACGGAGAAAGGGTCCAAGTGCATGAAGACCGAGGCTTGTATTTTGCATCTTTGTTGCAGCGCGAGCCGCCTGAAGCTCCAGCTCGATGGAGGGAGGGAGCGAGAAGGAAGGCAAAGTCTTTTGTGCTTCCCCTCCCCCCCATCAAAGCAGAGGGGAAATGTCTCAGCCGAAGGGAGGTAAGGACATGAAGCCGCCACATGCAATCACAGCTGCACGCTTTGCAACATGCACGGCTGCAGCGCGAGCGCGGCCGGTGCATGTTAAAGTTCCGAGGCTTAGGAGGGTCAGCTGCATTTCCTGTTTGAGATCTTCCTCTTTGCACAGTTCCTGGTGAGGCGATGCTGCGCGCAACTCTCCAGTTGACGCTAATAGCTGCGCACGGGAGGAGATGCGCAGCGCAGTCAGTCACGAGACGCGCAAGGAGCTGCAACTCTTCAGCATGACTGTAATGCAAACTCCGCACCACTTCATGCACGGCCCGTGCACGCTGCTCGATTTAAATGCTGCGTTCAGGGCCACAAGCAGGCACGGTTCGGTGCGGGAGGTGGGGGTGGGGGGGTGCATGACAACCTGCAGCTGTCAGTGTTGAAGTTTGTGCTCAGATCTCTCTCTGCGTCTGGGAAATAATGTCAGAAATCTAAAAATAGAAGCGAGTTGTGAGCCTGTTACAACTGTCTGTAAGAAGCGTTCAGGAAACTGGAGATGATGTGCAGCCCCCACCCCCAACATGCATGGTGCACTTTGACCCCAGCTCTGTCACCCTGCAGCAGGGGCAGAGCCAGGTGATTGGCTGTATTGTCTGGTGTGGAGGGACCCCCACCAGTATGCTGTGTGACAACCACTGGGCTAATATAAAGCAACAATTGTGTGTAATATTTCTGCATTTAAGAACCAGTTAAAGAAAATTTGGTGACATCTAGTGGTCAATTTGTAACGGCAACGGCGTGGAGCAACACCCAACGTGCCCCAGGAACGTTGCCGGGGACTGCAACATGGCCGTCTGATTTGACTGCATGTTGGTGGTCACTGCTCCCGCCACACCAAGTTTCAGCTCGATATCTAAAATAATTGAGTTGTAGCCATTTGAATATAGCTTTGGTGGCCATCTTGGATTTGTTTATTTGCATCCAGAATCTGCTGGACATCGCTCTCGGCTACCACTACACAAAATTTTAGCTTAATATATCTAAAAATGGCTGATTTATAGTATTTTTCCATTTTAGCCTGGGTGGCCATCTTGGATTTTCGATTTGCAATCAGAGTCTATTAGAGATCGCTCTCAGCTATCGGTACACCAAGCTTTAGCTCAGTAGCTCTAAAAACGTCAGAGTTATAGCTGCTTGAAGTTAGCTGTGGAGGCCATGTTGAATTTTTGATCAGCGTTTAGATTTTGTTGAAGATTGTTGTCGGCTACTGTTACACACAGTTTCAGCTTTATGTGTCTAAAATTGGCTGAAATATATCTCATTCTCAAATTAGCATTAGCCTTTAGCTTACAATCGAGATTAGTGTTCAGAATGGCTTTGGTATTGTTCTTGGCTGCCTCCATACCACATTTCTGCTCACTATTTTTAAAAGTAGCTGCATTATAGCTATTTGAAATGAGCTTTAGTGGCCATCTTGGATTTTGTATTTACATTCAGATATTGTTAAAGATTGTTATTCGGCTACTATTACACTAATTTTCAGTTCTGTTTGTCTAGAAAAGGCTGAATTATAGCTGTTTGTAGCGGTTAGCTTCAGATTATGACTAGCATTCAGCATGTTTTTTGGATCATTCTTAACTAGAATCACACAAACTTGCAGCTCAATATTTGTCAAAACAACCAGATTAGAGCCATTTGTGTCTACTGAGGCGCCCATCTTGAATTTTTGATTAGCATTCAGACTGTTAAGGCTACGCAGAGTTTCCCCCACCGTTATCCAAGGAGGGCTCCACGCCCTGTCAACTGGTCCAAGCAGCCCCAATCGCCAAAAGATCACCCAAGAGATGAGCACCGTATCAAGTACAGTTGCATTTGGGCCCAAAAAATCAGATCCGGCCCCAGCCCTTAGCCATCATTTCCGAACCCCACCCAGCTGGACAAATTAACAATAATTACAATTCCACCCCCCCCCCCCAAACATTTTTAAATTAAATTTTGACTGCTTATTTAGTTATTAACGGTTGATGGACGTGCACGGCTGAATAAAAAGGGCAGAAAATCGGAGCTGAGGGGGTGTTTCTCCTTTCATGGCTGTCAAAGTGCATTTAAACCCTGCTTCTGCATTATTCAGACATGGACCCTGCTCTGACATGTCTGCATTTGGATGTCACCTATTTGGGTCATCGGCCGCGCGCGTCCGCTGAGTGCAGCGGCTGAATAAATGTCAGTATGGGCGATGGATCGCTTCCTGGCAGTACAGTCCCATCTGAAGTTAAAGTGAACTTTATTTGACCTCTTTCAAGGCTGGTCAGCTCGCGATGAAATGGCCGTGTGCGGCTGGTGATTGTATGGCAGGCCATGTTACCATATAATTGGATCTCAGCTGATCCGCTGACCCAATCAAAAGCCTGACACCGACCGGGCCCGCCATCCAGCACATTATTATGGCTTGGCCTGCCCCGAAATTGGGCCAGGCGAGGCCGGGCTTCGGGCCTGAGTTAGAAATGACAGCTCTACTGCCAAGGCAAGTGACCTAAGTGAAAATAAAATGGCTGAATAATAGCTTTTTGTAAAATTAGCATTAACGGTTAGCTTGTAATCTGAATGCTTCAGAATCCATGACAGCTGTTTTTGCTACCACCGTACCACATGTCATGTTAAAAAATGGCCGAGTTATGGCAGGAAATGGTGCAGTGATACATGAAATATTTTGCTAACAGACATTTTCTATTTGCCTTTGTTTTGTAAAGCTAGCTGTGGATCTGACGGCTCCTGCGGCAGTAATCGTTCGTATCGACGATCCTAACGGGCTCTTATGGCTCAGATCTGTCGTTTGTGTAAAGCGTGCTCGTCTTCAGCTTCAGTGCTCTGAAGGCCTCCCTGCACCGGAGAAAAGACAGGCCCCATTTATAACGAGCAGGAAACAGAAAAGACCAGCTAAGTATGTTTAACAAGACATTAACTGCTCCGTGTGCATCTTGTGTTTTTGGACTTTTCTTTAAGACATCAATAATGAACGTGAAATAAATTGAATGTGCCGTCTTAAGATGCAACAGAAATATATTTGATGAAGTCACAGATGGATTACAGTCACTCCGCCTCCGGTCTTTTCTAACATCAGTCATGATCTATTTTTCCTTTGTAGTCTTAGAATTATACAAAAAACTGAGGAAAAAGGGAAATAATATTAAAGTAACTACAGACTTATGACTGAGTTTCATGACTTCAAGGCAGATGTGAAGATTAATCGATTCGTATTAATTCACAGAACTGGTGTTCAGCTCATTTTCACAAACCAAAACTAAACACCGGCTCCTGTTGGACGGCTAACTACGGTCAATATTTATAAAAAGAAAGAAAGGAATAAATAAATTGATATTTTTAATCAGATTTGTCAGTTTGAACTGTGGAAACTCTCAGGATGGACTGAAGTTGTGCTCCAGGGGGGGAAAATCACCAGGAGTTACTTGACAATCGGGACACATTGAAACCGATTTTATTGCCGGTCCGGTTGGTGAAACTATTTTAAAATCCATGTTGTGTGAACTCTAAACAAAATGTATGAATTTATACAAAGCAGCCTGGTAACAGGGTGGCAGAGTTTATTTATTTACAGTGGGGGGGCTGCCACTCTGTGCCCCCACCTGGCACCGCCCCTGGCTGCAGCCTTGCAGCTCTTCAGGGTAATCAGTGATTGCAGTTTGTTGGGGGTGGGGGGGTGGGGGGGTGATATTTTCTCCTCTCACCGTGTTTTCCCTGAAGTCCAAAGTGAGGCTGGTTTGTTGCACAACATGCAGAGCGTGCACATGCACACTCGGAGAGGAACAGGTAGGAGAAAGAGAGTCCTGGAGGGTCAGGGCCTGTTCAGTTAGCCCCCCCCCCAGAGGAACTGTGTAGACGCAGCCGGCTCGTCTTGCCTTGATGAATAATGCAAACGTTTTTATTTATGTTCTGTACATGAATGAGTCGCTCGGGGGCTTTCCTGAGAGCAGAAGTGGCTTTCAGCTGTCGCTCACAGACGTTCGGCTGCAGAGACTGCAGCTGCGCAGCCGATGACTCTCGGGGAAGAGCTTGCTTCCAGTTCACATTTTGTTTTGAGCTTTTTCAGAGAGAACAAAACAGTGCATGTGCTGAAACTGCTCCATGGGTCACCTTCAGGCCAAACAGGCAACTCTGCTGCAGCTGTGAGGAGGCAGCCGTCCCCGTGTGAGTTTCAAGCTCCGGTGGTGAGAAGGTGTTCTGCTTCCACTCACTCTGAACCAAAACCGTGCTCCAGTTACTCTGCAGGTGTGGATCAGGTTGTAAACTGTGGCCCTAACAGACCAAACCCTGCACCCTCATGGACGCAGATCACGCCACAGTGATGGACGTTTACTGGACCAGTTTTTAAAACCCTTTGTTCTTACTGGAACCAGTGATGTCATGAAAGGCGTTTGGTGCAGCTGGACGTGAAGGTGTGGAGGCGTCTGCAGCAGCAGCTCCACACGGTGAAGATCGGTGACGTGAACTCTGCTGCTAACGGGTGCTAACGTGCCTGAGTCCGTCCCCTCGTCTTTAACTAGATGTTGTTTTTTGTTGCATCACTGGAGCACGTTTCCCATTTCTTTGTAGTTTTCTGTGTCTCTGAATCATTTGAACTTTGTGGGAGTTTGTTTCCTGCGTTGGTGGATTTGATTGATGAGTTCTTCTCCAACATGTGCAGACACGAGCTGGTACACACGAATCTAAAGCCGTTCAGAAATATGGACAGACATGACGGCGCACCGTTGTTCAGCAGTTTGTAAAATCAGAAACACCGTTTAAAGTTTAAACATTTGTGCTTCTCGTAAACAAGCGGCGAGTCGCTGCAGACTCGGAGAAAACTCGGAGTCGATTTTTGTTTTTGAGGAAAACAGTCAATAAATGTATGAAGCCGTTTTTGACCTTTCATATGTACAAGTGTTGCACTGTCGTCCTGAATTTTCATTTTTCACATATTTCTGAATTAGTGCCCTAATGAATGTTTTATTGCTAATGCGTCTAAAACTGGACAAGGTCTTTGAAGACAACGTGTCCGCAGTGGGTAAAAGAATGAAAACTTCAGGTTTTAACTACAACAGTGTGACTCTGGTTGTAATCTGAGTTACAGGACGAGAAACAAGTTCAGTGGAAACTGAACCACTCTTTAACTGCGGTGAAGAGACGGTGATAAATTACTGTCTGGACTCGAGTAACACAACAAGACGCGGGACAGGTGACCCTGAAGCCATCAGGTTTTAGTTTTAAATGTTAGACATGAAGTTTTCCCACCGTACATGAGCAGATTAAATCCACAAAGAGATTAAATAATTACCGTATTTTCCAGCGTATAAGTCAGTTTTTTCCCATAGATTTGTCAGTCCTGCGACTTATATGCCAAAGCAACTTATTTAAATTTTTTCCATATTCTTAACACAATTTTTGACTGATGCTTTAAATTTCAAAGAAATGCAACAGTGAGTCCTCCTGTGCGAGTTCGCTTCACTCAGCTGTGCAGGCCGAGGAACGCTGGATAGCTAGAGGCTCCGGCCGCGATGGATGGATGGATGGTGCTGTACTGCCCAGGTGAAATGAAGTTGTTTTGACCATTAAATAAACGCATGATAAATGTGACTTATACACCGAAGTGACATATACAGGTATATGTTTTTTTTATCTTCATTATGCTTTTTTTTTTTTGACTGATGCGACTTATACGTCAGAAAATACGGTAAATCTTATTCTGAGTAAGGTAATGACATCAAACCTCCAAAGCAAAGATAAATTGATGTTCCATCTTCTCCAACAGTTGAACCTTGAATCATGATTCTCTTGCACAGTCGTCCTGTTTGCCGTCTTCACCTGATGGGCCTTTTACTGCGTGTTGATGATGATCGCTGTTCCGTGTTTCCTTCAAATGGTCCACACAAGAAATGACCACCATCTATCATAGGTTTGTGGGTGCAGGGGAACAGAGATGTGAGTGTGCATTCTGCGCTCAGCGGCAGAGACACAAATCCAGGTCTTGTGTTGGTCAAAGCAGCAGCTTCCAGATTTCACTGCTGTGATGAGGGTGAGGATCGGGGGAGGTGTGGGTGCGGCGCCTTCACATATCCAAAGAGTTAACAGATGCAAATGAGCCGACTGCATGTAAATGGAGACATTAATGCTCGGCGTCTCATTTCTGAACTCTCCCTTGGAAGGTCTGTGAAAGAACCTTCTTTAGAAGACGAGTGGCCGTCTGGATTTAAGACAAACGTCCTTTTCCTCCAACGTCTGAGCGAAACATCCGTTAATTATTCTCCAGCGTTTGATCCACATCTGACTATAACAAAGTGCAAACTTTTCTTTCCTCCCTGCAATGTGAGATTTTAAACAAATGCAGTCTTAAAGTGCTGTCAGTGTCTGCATTACCCAGCATGCACCTTGATTCTTCAAAGCATCTGTTTTTATTTATTTATTTATTTTTACTAATTAGCACCTCAGAAATGACTAAATATCAATCATTCTTGTCTAAACCAGCTGTGGACAGTCAGCGTGGTGGGGTCCGTCTGACTGATGATTAAATTGTCACTTTGCAGTTTGTTTGCACTTTATTGCTTTCTTTATCAATATTGATATTGAACACAATGACAATAAGATTCAGCTCAACTGAACTTGAAAAATGATGAACTAAGTGACTCATTTATGTCTGTTTTGCAAATTTGAAGCTAAAAGGTCAGTTTTGGTGTTTTTGGATCCAGCATCTGTGCGCTCAGGATGTGGTGCCTTCAATACAAAAGTCCCGCCTCCACGCCCTCCCAGCTCGCTAACAGGCTGTCAATCACAGCGAAACATAATTGTCTTTAACCCTCCTGCTGCCCTTGGGTCAAAATGACCCACAAAGCCTCAGTGGATCTTTTTGACCAGGAATAATTAAAGATAATACCCCTTTAGTTTACAGAGGGGCGGGACTTAAAGTTGTTATGAAGCGAGCCACTAGGGGGCGCTCGTTTATTTTGACCTCAACTTCCATCTTCTGGTCCTGTATCGAGTTCTAACACAGTTCAGTGTTTGCAGCCCAGTTCTGCAGATGTTAAGAAATGGAAATAAATCCTCAACATCTGCCTAAGTAACCACAAAGATTATCTGAGATTCCTGTTGAGAACTGTCTTTAGCGAGGACATGGAGATTGTTGGAGTGAGGACAGAGGACACAGAGGACGGAGTGAGATGGATGAGAATGGAAGTAAAAGTTTTGTTGTGTTGGTTTCTGTAAAAAGTTACGATTTACCTGCCGCAGAGAGCTTTTGGATCAGAAAACAGGTTTAGATCTGACGGGACTAACGGTCGTACGTTGACGTGGATCACTGACGTCCTGAAACCGCTCCAGTCTCCAAACATTTCACTGAATGTGAATGAAGCAGCAGCTAGCTGTAGCACCTCAGGTGCATCCAGGAGTTAATTTCAGCAGGGATTATGTAATATTTACCTGAAATAATCATGCCATGGTGGAAAAACAGGGTTTGCATGAAATGCTGAAGGTTTGGAGACTGGATTTGTTTAATGAACCAGTTTGGTCTTATGTTTGGACTCTTCTGTCCCTTTGGACCTAAACTCTTCTCTGAACTTTGGCCTTTCAAGAAGCCATCTGCAACAAGTAAGATGTCCAAACAACCAGTTTTGTGGGAGGTCCAGTTGCTGAATATTTAACCTCCCAGTGTTGATGTCCAGTAAAACCAGCTGGACTCTGACATGAAGTGAACCTGCAGCATTTGCAGCTTTTTATTTATTTTTTATTTTAAATTTCAGCCAGTGACGGCAGCCTGTGCTTCAGTGCTCTGGATCGACGGGCTCGAGCCGAGCAGACAGAACGCTGCGTGAGCCGACGACTCAATTCCCAAACGAGCGTCCTGCAGCTGAAACCTGAAGTGGCTGCCATCTTTGGAAGAGTGAAGTATCTCAGGAGCTGCCAGGGCGGTTGGAGGGGGCAACCAGCCGAGGGGCCTGAGCGCAGTTATTTTCAAACCGCCCCCTCCCTCTCTATGTCTCCGTCTTTTCCTGCCCTCGTTGTGTTGATGTTTGTGGTTTGCTGCCTCCCTCCCTCCCTGATTGATCTGTCCTCCTCCAGCTCGGTGGAGTTCCATTGAGGAGCTCTTGGGATTCTTTGAATTCCAGCCGGAGTGCATGTTTGTGTTCGCAGCTGGCACTGCGTGTCCCCCGCTCATCTGGGCTCGTCCTCGCAGGCTCAGCCTGCTTCTGCAGCACCAGATCTTCCTGCAGAACTTTCCGTCAGGATCATGTTGCGTCTGCGAGGCAGCGTGCGTGCTCCGGCCGGGCGTGGCAGAAACTGGGAGCATTGTCTCCCTCAGCTGTTCCCTCTCGCTGTCACTGGCTGAGGACAGGAGAGTTCATTACAGCCAGGCCCATCGCTCAGCGTCCTTGTTAGTCCTGGTTGGATGACGGAGCGACCCGCTGCAGGCGGCTCCTGCGGCCTCCCTCTGGCCTTTCACCACATACTTCAGCTCTTGTGCTGGAAATCACCTGGAATGATGCGCTCTGCTGCTTTTGACCCCCACCCTCAGGCTGCGCTGCAGGTTGAGATTAGGTGGAGTCAGAACAAGCGAGGAGCTGTTATAATCTGAAGCTTTAACCCAGACACAGATGTTGCAGTCCTGACAGTTCACAGATCTTTGTGTTACATTCATGACTTTATTTTTGATGCATAAAACTTGGATGCCAAATAAAAACTTGCACGTTTAAAACAATCCAATTTCTGGACTATTGAGTGCACCCGAATGTAAACAGTGCCCACTAAATACAAAAATAAAACTATTTTGTACATTTATAGGTCGTGCTTGTCTATAGTCTCATGTTGTAACATAAGATATTTACAGATTTTTTTTTTTATCTTTTAATTAAATACATTCTGTTAACACACAAATACATACAGTAAATGTTATTTTCTGAATAGTGAACACGGCTGGTAAAAAAAAAAAAGCAGCAGCCCACCAGGAAACATCACTGATCGCCATCTTCATCTTCCTCCTGTGCACTAAAACCACTGCAGTCTTCTTCAGTGTCAGAACTGAACAGCATCAGAAAAACTTCATCGCACACGACACGTCCTCAGTCTCTGTTTCGTTGTCGCTCTCATCGTCACTTTGGAGGAGGTGGAAACACCTCGGCCGTCTGCTCTCTGTGTGTTCATCCAGTCTTCAAGAACATGTTCAAGTTCGGGACGTCTGCTTTTTTTAACCCCTGAAAGCTTTTGTCATCTCTTTGGATTGATTTGTTTCTTCCCGCGGCCGTCTCCAACGTCTCACCATCGATTCAAGATGACAAGCTTACGTGCAGCAGCGCTGTTTCCATCTTCGACAGCCAGGTCGATCGCCTTTAACTTGAAAGCTGCATCATCTGCATTTCTTCATGTTTCCCATGATGAGGGTCTGTGTATGAAGCACAAAATGACCGATGAGAAGAATTTAGTGTGAGTTCATTTGATTTACGGTAATTAGAAGTTTTATTGGTCCACGGTGACTTGTTCGGTAATTTCATTGTTCTGATTTTCTAAAATTTTTATTAATACAGACAGTCTTATTTAATCACAAGGACCGCCCCCCCCCTCCCAGGTTTAAGACATGTTTGAGACACATTGAGACAAGTTGAGACACTTTGAGACACTTTGAGATGTGTTTGAGACAGTTTGAGACCAGTTTGAGACAGGTTGAGACCAGTTTGAGACAGGTTGAGACCAGTTTGAGACAGGTTGAGACACATTGAAACAGTTTGAGACAGGTTGAGACATGTTTGAGATGTGTTTGAGACAGTTTTAGACGTGTTTGAGACAGTTTGAGACATGGTTGAGACATGTTTGAGACAAGTTGAGAGAAGCTTACGAGGTTTAGTGTTCCAGACCCCCGAGACAAATCTGTATCTGTGTTTTAGAAAGTGTTTAGCTTTTTCATTTAAAAAAAGAAAAAAGATGTTCAAAGTTCCTGCAGCACACATGTGGAAATGAAAGCCCTCGTAAACATCTGGACCATGTAGTAAACTGTTTCTGTCGATCACAGTCTCAGCCTTCTCCTTGAGTTGGTTCTGTGGGCCGGACTGGGCTTTTTGTTGATCTAGAGACTTTTGAGTTCTCGTTTAAACTCTTTGTTTTTTGACATTGCCTCTGATTTCTCGCTCAGTGTTTCCCGTTTTGCTCCACGGCTCTAAATCCGTCCTGTAGACCAGGCTCGACGTGCAACAGTAATCCTGGCCCTGGTGAAACTCGGCGACACCGAGCACTCGGTGGAGCTTTGACTTTCTCTGCCTCAGGCGTGAGTTGTTCCCGAGTCGATGTTTTCAGGTTTCTGAGGTGCGTTCAGGTGCAGTTTTATTTCTCTGATGTCGTTTTGGGATCCGGCTTTGTGACTTCATGTCAGTTTAGAGTTGAAAAGTTTTTCCAGAGACGTATTCATCATGTCACTGATAATGAAGCGTGCATTCACCTTAAATGGACAAAAGTGAGTCCAAACGAGAAGCCGAGCGTCTC